>DWPV01000272.1:0-33068 GCA_018251915.1 Urbanus proteus proteus | reverse complement strand
TTTTGAATAAACCTAATAAATTACGTGTTTTATCGTTTTTTTTGAAATTCAACCCTTAGAGGGGTAAAATAGGGAATGAAGTTTTGTTGGGAAGCCTGTTGATTTAGAAGCAAGCTATACAACTTGGTATTCTCCTCGCTGGTTGGAAATCAAATACCTACAATTTTATTTTTCGAAAATTACCCTCTACGGAAGTAAAATAGGAGATGAATGTTTGTATGAAAGTTCTCAATTCTGATGTTAACTCGATAAAACTTAGCATTTAGCTGGGGAATAATAATTAATATGATGCTCGACTGTTCTTCAAAAATACACCCGTATAGGAGGTCACGATAATCACTTTCATAATGTTCAAAATGTGCATTGTATAGCGTAACAGAACTGATGGATTTTATTAAAATAAATATACATGAAACAAGCCTTTTGGTAATATGAAATTATCGGTTATCAGATATCTTTCGATACAAAGAGTGAACAAATTGTTCTTAAACGTCTTTTTTCTATACCTATCGATCGGAAATTGGTTCCAGATACCGAATCTTTAGGGAGTATGGTGCCTTATTAATTCTCGCAATGAATGCTCCCATAGAAAAAATATTTTAATCCATTGTCATTTACGAGATAGGTATAAAAGGTGGCATCTTAAGGTTTCTTCCCATGCTACTACCGCAGTTGAAAGTAGTAACTCGGATACGCTCTAAATTATGAGTATTCTAATAAAAAATAAAATTTAATAAGAGACTCATAAAATAAAATCACTTGAAAATAGTTATTGAATTTACATTACTTCCGCGCGAGCGAAGCCGCGGGCAACAGCTTAATAATAATATTATCTAAAATATGAACGAGTCAAACATATATTAAAAGTCATTTTTACTATCCAACTGTCTTCTTGTACAACTAACCTTCATACTAACACGTACATTGAGCCGCTGAAGTCAATTGCTTGAACAAATTTTATCCACGGGAAAAATTGCACACATTCACGTCAATATCGATACACAACTGGATGCACGAGTGGTTTATGAATCTGTGAAAATACTGTGAAATATTTTAGACATAACATTCCAGCTCTCACACAGAATATTTAAAAACCCGCATGTTGAATTTCACGAAGATCAATAGATATTTAATTGGAAAATCAATTATTTATTCTATAGAATAAAAGTTTTCCAACAATATTTTATATTGTTAGAAAACTATTTCATATAATGTTAGAAGGCTGTACGTGTACTTTAATTTTATTTGATACTGAGGTATTTTTATGAAGCTACGTTTATTTTAGTTTAGCGAAAAACAACATTTTTCGCGTAGCGTAAAACTATTCGACTAGCGTGCTAGCAAAGCGTCACCTGTGTTGTACACGGCAACCCTTTCACTACGATTTGTAGCAATAAAACCACCGAGCCGCTAACAGCCACCGTGAGCACTCACCTTTACCTAGCGCGTAGATCACACCCCCGGGAAAAATAGCGAACATTTTATGTCGCTATCGATATGCAGCTTTTGAAAGGTTATGTGTGTTTTATGAAACGTATTTTCGTTATTGAAGCCAGTATTTGAATGGTTTACGCAAGTGAAACAAAACGGATTTTCACTATTGGAGAAAGTATTTGTAGCTTTTTTCATTGAATCCATTAGTTGTTAAAAAGACACATTACGATTATAACAATGAATTCATCGTATTTAGGCTATGTGTATTCATTGCATGTTCCAAACCTCCCTTGTATTTAAAATGACAAATAGTACCTACAAAATATACTTATATACCATAACATAACACATAAATATAAGTATATACCATAAACCAATAGAACTATCTGCAAAATTATATTGTTAATTCTGAAATATATGTATTGAATCCGATTCGCTTATTGATGATACGAGTATAATTTGAAGCAAATGATGTGTGTCCGAAGTCATGAATATAAATTACTACAATTCAAACAACAACCACTGCAGTATCAACAAAACGAATTTAAATCGTATGACACTTCTCTTTCAAAATACGCAATCACTAACAAATAAGCTCGTTAAATATAAATGTACGATGCACGAATCCCTTTACCTAGATCATGTCGTTCATTTATTACAAATGTTTACACAAAACATTACGTTGTATTGCAACAGTTACATTCAAACTTACATAATGCAAGTAAGAGTTAAGTGCTATACTATTAATGGATCAATCAGTAGCAATCGATAAATTGCATTTGTATTGGGTAACTCTTTTTTTACTTTCCATGTAGGTATACGAAACATGACATACTAAATCGACAACGTAAAAATATTTTTTTCGGAATGTTTAATCCAACCAATTAGCATTTAATCTTTTTGCAATTTGAAGTCTTCAATGTAAACATAATTCAATGTACTCGTACAAGTGCAATTATAGAAAATGACTAAGCTTGTTAGAAAAAGATTGCTTATATAAAATGTACACATCTACTTAATACTTACAACATAAATGAACTCATTGCATCGCCATTCAATAAAATGTCTCCTTCCTGTTTGAACCTGGTATTCCATTCAATCCCACACAAAATAGCGTCGTCCCGTAACAAATGCGAGTAAAAACGATAAAGAGTACGCGGGTCTTGAGCACTTGTCCATACCGTAACTAAATGAATCAAACAAGGAATAAATCGGGAATCCGAACAAGATCCGATCGTGCTACAAGAAAATAACAAAGGGTAGTGTCGGTGTCAGGTGATTCCTTCGCGTGACCACGAGCGGGCGGGATTTCTCTTCACTCATTTAGAGGATCACCTTACTCCGACATTCCTCGTAGTCACTGCCGACATTTTATTAGAGCTTTGACTTGACCAATTACAATGCTCACCTATCCTTTATTTACTTTTTATTGGATCTCCCCTTCACGAACGTGTTAAGGAAGACTGCTCCCTTACATTCTCTAGAGTATAAGGTAAATAGAAAATTTATTACCTTTAAGCTATACTATCTACTACTATGTGTGGTGGGCCTAATACTTAATTTAAAACATTCCAACAAAATACCTTTTTAACACATTTTTAATTAAGCACGAAAAATTATTAATAAATCCGGGTATCGACAATAGCGCTATAAACAAAATTCGAAAAAAAACTTTATCAATTCGTTAAGAAGAAGATAAATTACGAACACTCGCACGCCGCGATTTAATAGGTATATGAAAAAGTACAGAAATATTGTTCAATAAAAACAAATCACGCAACAAAATTGAAAAAACATACGGTGTTTAACATGTCAACAACATGGAAACGAGCAAATTGCCCACTTATGCACATTAAACCGCGTATTTTGTATCGCTAAACTCTGACCTTAGCAGTAGATTACTAACAATTGAGTTTCCTAACACATCGTCTGGACAAGAAAATTAAATTAAACACGCACGAAGGCTTTACGACAATGACCGGAGCTTAATTCAAACTAACCAGATGATAATTCACGGGCTCACAAATTATCATTCGGTCGATTTCACCGGATTACGCAAGCATGACAGAATTGTTGCACATTCGCACAGTGGTATTACAAATGTTTCATCAAAACCATATCATAGTCCGACCACTCTAGTTTTTTTTTCAATTATATAATATGAGAGAAGCAATCGATCATACAGTCCACCCGATGGTTTGTGGCCACTGTGGCGCATAGACAACTTTAATCAATCCCAGATAAGATTATTATTAGTAGTACCTAGAGCCAGTCACCGAAATAGATGTTGTGGTGATGCCTCCAAAGTCGAATTACAAAGCTTTCTACCACCATTGAAGTATCGTACCTTAAACAAACAATCATACTAGTTAAGCAACAAAAGCGATTCGCAAACATGAATATACCCGTAAAATATTGGCCACATCACATGTAACGTAACTGGTCTGTGACGGTGGTCGTTGATCATAATCCAGATAGCGCACCAGCTATGGCAAGCGTTCGGGCTCGTAGGCCGAGAGGCGCACGACTGCTGTCGAAAGTGAATTGTCGTGCTCACAACCGACATGTCGCCCCAACATTAGTATTTGTGTGCCGGCGTGACTAAACTTTCGCGCAATCGGACATTAAGAAGGCAATCATGAATGACCTTATGATTCCAGACGACTCCGACTAAATGCCACTTCGGTTTAGGTTTTAATAGCTACAGGATTTATTTACTTGTTAGTAGTTACGTGTGTACTCGTATTTACCAAATACCTATAGAACGTGGGCGAGGGAGTTGTTGCGTGTTCATCTTGTCAAGAGACAAATTTTATTTCATCTACTGTGACATGATGTAATGTTGTGAACGTTATTATCATAGCAAATGAAGTTGATTCGGAAACTTATTCATTGTTTGTGTGAAAATAGTTAAAACAAACATAAAACTTGAACATCGTATTAATGCAAAACTTTTAGAGCCATTTTATCATAATTACGTCCAAATATACGATACGGGCTTAACTAAACGTTTTAGGATTTTCTTCGAAAATCACATGAATTGCCTTGTACTAAATTTTATAAGTTGACCTATGATAAATTGCTTGTTCAGTAAAAGTTGTCTAGCGAATACAAATACAGCATTTTATCGATTGCGGTCATCTCCAATATCTGTGAAAAAATTTCAAAGCACGGGTCAAGTGCAATATTTACATTATCAATTGTATGTCATCGGCGTCGCCCGAGCGATGTTTTCACTCGCGGCCCGCCGTGTTACCTTTCGAAAGCGTTGACTCATAAACAAAGCGACCTATGAACTTAATAACAATGTGAGGCGGGCGTGCGAAACGGGAGATGCACCGCGACTTGCAATAATTCTTTCGGAGTCCATCGAGCGTCCCTAGCGACATGACGCGCCATAATTTAGCGCCGACGCCGAACTGCGCGGCAAAAACTGTTCGTGGCCAGCCGCGGCGATCGCGCACGCAGATAAAGCCTTTACAGACTTTATTGTCATAATTTTGACCCAAATCTGATTGTTTCACTTACATGGAAGTGAAATATTATGAGAATGCATCTTCCACTTTTATCTTTTCAACGAGGTAGATTATTTGTTATTATTTGGGATCTAACGGCACTTTGCAGCCGCGGTCGCTTTCTTGTTTTGTTTTAATGAGGCAAGGTCAATACCTATACGCTTAAAGTGGTAATAGACAAATTGTTGCTGTTATCTGATATGGTTGAATTCGTGACTCAACATAGATTGCCTCGTAATTTAGTACTATTGACATTTAAAAGACCTTGTTCTAGTATTATTTTAACCTTTTTATTGTACCTACTAGCTTAATTCAAGAAAACAATATCAGATATCATCTTGAACAATGCCTTTAATACTATGTTCAAACGATTCTAAGCTTGTTTAATATTAACATTGATATTGAAACTAAAATATATTAGATAGAAAACGCCGATTGTAGTGGTTTTCTAAACATATTTTCCAATTTCAAGCAATTCTAATCAGCATATAGGAAAATATAGGCACCCGTTTCTACATATAATACCTACTTCCCTTCGCTAGCTAAGTAGGAGCAAGTCCTGTATGTATATTTATCCCTTGTAAGTTAAACAGCAATACAATATTGCTCTTGCTGTATTGTATTCTAACGGGTTTTTTTTCCTTCACCTTTAAAACAAGTGATTAATCATTTTTAATGAGCTAATCTATTCGTACTGAGAACAACATTCGAATTCAGATCTCTATATTGGAACGCCGAAAATCATACGACAAGAATAGTATAGTAGGTATAATAAAATACTTTTCACAGTCTAACGTGACACATCCCACTCTTTATGTCAAACGTGTGATAAATGTTCACCATGTTCGAATTCTAGATCTGTGTACATATTTTGTATACTTAGCTTGTCCTTGTAAAAGATTAAATGCTAAAGACAATTACGTAAGTTCCCATATTAATGTTTCCAGCTGATGATAATCTAAGTCGTCAATGTTTCCATTGCGCGATACATATTTCGTCTCCGATCAGATGCACTTTGAGCTGGAAATCGGTGCAATACCCAACGATCCGTACATTGTGTAACAGCATTCATGCGGCGCTTCCAAAGGGTAAATGTTTGCTCACCACGACCTACACGAATGCTCTTTGATACTTTGTGACGCGACATTATCTATAATTACCAACTATGCGGAAATGCCGCGTCTTCATTTACATACGAGATGCTTTAATCTCCTAGGTGCTTTAAATCCTGTTAACTTCGTACTTACTTCGTAAATGAGTAAAGTGAGACGTTACTTCTCCATATCACACACGACACGCTGTTAAATTTATCTACTTTTAATTTTCTTCTGTGATAGTGACTTTATAAAGTCACTTCAGTTAATACCCCACCGTGAATGTATTTTAATAAACGAGTGTTTATTTACAATGTTAACAAAATATTTTCCCACCGCCTAGCAAATAAGTAGTGATAATAGGAACAAAACGCTTCCTAAATTAAATAAACACGCACTGGTACGCCCTGTCGAGTTCGGTATAATTCGATAATTTACAAGTGAGTATCCAGAGGGCGCGGCGCCTTGGGCTTGTAAATAAAATTCTCAAGAAATTCGGCGGCAGCCGGCGATCATATCTGAGGCACGCTATCCATCACAGAGCTAGTCACGCAACGAAGGGGATCACTAATTATTTCTCCCAAACGACCACAATTTGTCATTAATTGTAAAACATCAACGATAAACGGACGCTCCATCGATATCCAAACCCGATAAATAAACCGAGTAAATTACTTAAATTACCACACTTTTGTCCTTTAATATAAAGCTCGTGGTTAGTATAAAAATATTTCAACAACAGGTGTACTGGCTCGTCTTGCTGCACCTTGTTATTAAAACTGACAAGTGGTCACAGCAGCATTAGCGATCGTTGCGCTCGAAATGAATAAATTAAGATAAAAGGAAAGAAACTATTCTCCACCTCAATTACGGCAACCCACACAATGATTAGACGTTTCACTAGATGTGCTGAGGCTCTATCACGGTGCGACTTGAGTTATTAAGTGCTAGCTTTGTTATAAATACATTCAACATGACGTGGATTAATGGAATGAAATACCGAGACTTTTTTATATTTGATCGTCTTCATTAGTTGTCAACATTCTAACTCCCGGATTAAATGCAGTCGTTTATTTAAGTATTTATGTCTTTACAAAGTTATTATTTTTAAGCTTTTTATAGAGTCAGAAAACTACATAATGCTTAGTACTCTTAAAAGGATAATTTTTGAATCACGCTTCATATAAGATTAATCATTTAAATTTAAGTATTATTGTAATACCATATAAATAAGAACTCTCTTTATAAAGTAACTACTTAAATTCTAAAAGCATAGTAGCACATCATGGAAGTTTGGAATTGGTTTTGTTCATCAAATATAATTTGGACTGAGGAATGTAAACAAAAAAGTCAAATCAAAGAAATACTATTGGTATAACAGTGAACTATTGGTACACGAATAGCGTGCGAATAATATGAACTAGTTGTTCGTTATCTCGACCAAAAAGGCGACCTTCAACTCCGCCCGGGCTGAATACAGAGTAGCGCAATAACAAGAGACACTAGAGGTAAACGTCGGACGTTTTCGTATGCAAAAAGCGTTAAGTGTTAGCCGACGCGGTTGTACGGGCCGAACATTAAACAAGAGCTTGCGAGCTGAAATAGAAATGGGTTGTTTGAGTAGGGTTCTTTCGCGAACGCAATTGTACTCGAACGTGTCTTGTTAGCGAATGCGCTATGCAAATCGCGGCAACCGATGTTACTACCAAATTGCTATCGTTAGTGACAGCTACGTACATTCGTGGTACACTCATTGTCCCCGAATAATCCTCTTCCGCGCACGACAATAAAACAGTCTCACGAAACATTATAGAGAATATAATAAAGCAACACTACGGAATATTTTCACAATGGAAGACGTTACACAAAGGTGCACAATGGTCAGGTCGTCCGCGACGTGAATTCTTCCCGTATGTAGGCTACTGCAACGAATTAGACGACCGCATTTTCAGTTTATAATAAAACATTTCGCGTACTTCTGTCCGCATTTAAAATAGTTTTTAAAACACTCGCTTTTAGCCGTAGACGTGAAATTTGTAAATGTACGTTTTTAAATCTAAAACCATTTAGTTTACTAAATGATTTGAAAAAACAACTCGTCCACGCAATCAGTCAACCAGTCAGCTGTCATTACGGACTCGGTGCACCATTTAGCTTTAAACGCTAACAGACTGGATAAGTGTGTTATGCACTAACCGACCACCGAGTGACCGTGTACAAAATAATGTAAAAGCAATTACTATGTAGGTATTTGATATTTAGTAAATAACAGAGCTTTATTAGATGAGTGATAAGTTATACTAGTTTGCCAAAATTCGTGTGCACAAGAACATTGTTGTTGCGAACTAGAGCTGTGATGTTTCAATATATCAGTTATGAACATAACTATTAAGACCGACTAACTACATAAAAATATTTCAACAAGGTACTAATTTTTGGGTATTTTATAACAAAAACAGCTGAGTGAAACGGTGAGTGCGTAGTTTCCTTAAGGTTGGAGCGCGGACGGGTAAATTAAAATGCGGAACGGTAAGCGCGCATCCAGACATTAGTGACGCGCGTCAGTGGCAGCGTTAGCGAAAAACAATAAACCAGGGGAACCGGCAATCTTCGACTGGCAGTCGCAAACCCACCCACTGTAATTTTAAAGTGAAAGACGCCCCTAAACGCTTGGAATACAAATTTGGAATATAATTCCGAGTCCCACCTGAAATGTACAGAACGAGTCAAGAGTGCTAGAAACAAGGTCTACAAGATTATTCTGCTATTCTGCTTAAAATATATTATCCAGCCGATTTTAAAGCAAATCTTATTATTTATTTTTTCTCAGTGCTTTTTTCTGTTTTCTTTCTTCTTTCTTCGTTAGTTTTTTATGGTACATAACACTATAATGTTTGCGTTTTAACTCTTATTGAGACGTCATTTCATGTTTTTATACGCATTTAAATGTATTGTTATTTTGACAGTCGTTTATATCCATCACTGCATAGCCGCTTTTAGTATTTGATTCCTTCCCTTTGTTACATTCATTCTTTTATATATTTATAAGTACTTGTTTTTCAGACTCAGTAGGTAGGTATATTTTAAATTTGTAGGTAATGTAGGTAGGCAATTACAGAGATTTGTTTATTTTTTTAATTCAATTGGTTAAGTTAAAATTATAACCACAGCACAAAATATGTCATAAGCTAAAGGCGATTGAGAAATACTTTGTTAAACATATTCTCCATCAAATTTGCCCTCTAGGTACCTATAGATTATAATATAGACTTGTTCTTTATACGCACTATCTGTTATGTCAGCTTATAGAACGATTGCGATAGCGGATGTATCTATTGAACAAGCCATCTGTCAGTTCTCGACAACTATTCATGTTAATTCGATGATTACTCTATGTAGCTGTCTAATACAAGCTAGTATAGTGGACGTAAAATTTTATTGCGGCTATCGATTGTTCCTGTTATACATTAATATTGCTCGTGTAATTGCTATTGACTAGATATTTATTGGACGCGATTGAACGCTAACTGTACTAATAGTAAATGGGAACATTATGTTCTGGCCCGCACATAGTAGAATCCTGGAAGTGGCTATGAATTAGCCCATGAACCAAAAATAGAAACTTAAAGGTTAAGCATTAGATACACAAAGATTACAGACTTTCTTCTTTTATATTGGTTTTAATATTGAGTATGAAATAAATTATAGCTTAATTTGACGGCGACCTTGATGTCGTAAGGAAACTTAAAACCTTTGCTTTAAAATTGTGTAGTTTACAACCTGCACTTGACCATCACAATGGCAAAGGCAAGTGCCAAGAAACTATAATAAGAAATAGGTTAGAGATGATTGTGGCAGAATTTTTTAAACGGATCGAAGACTTTCGTATATCTTACCTACCCCACAAATCACTGAGAGATTGAGTTCTAATGATGGGTTACTGTCCAAAATTTCATCAAAAAGCTTTTGTTTGACACTCTACGAGGCATTGTCGATTTAAGGCGGGGAACCCTGCCCAGTATTGGCGCCGGCGACATCGACAGCGGACAGGGGTCAATACTGACCCGTGCTCATTATGCGACGGACGTGCGACCCGTCCGCCCACACCGTCGTATTACCACGTATTTACGATTGAACAACATACGAAGCGTTGTAGCTAGGGTCTGGTCTGACGAGCGGCTGCCAAGGGAGCAACCTTCACAGGGGTGCATTTTCCTGACCCACGTAATAAAAATAAACTATGTAGTCTACATAACAAAATTGGGTCGTATATATAACGAAACGTCATTCATAACATTTAATAAGGAAGATCCCCTTTCAAAAAGATCCATAAGGACAAAAATTTAAAAACTTGCCAAAGGTAATCAATATGTTCATATCCCTAGCAACCACGCAGGATACATACAGTACTACCATTACAATGTTACATTCTTTATCCATTTTACACAACAGAATTCCACTAGAAGTACTAGACTACAGACTAGAACGTATTCCAGAAGTCTGTAAGGATAATTATTTATTACGCGTGGGTAGAATTTGTCGTAGAACATTACGTAGGTAGTTAGGTACATACCTATTTTAATATTTAATATGTAACGGGTATTCGCGATACGTTTTGTTATTTATGCCGAGTAGTAGCAAAAATTTTAATATTTTGTTTATATAATAGAGTCCCACTCTGAGCATTGCTACCAAACTGTACTTACATATCGATTAAACGAGCATATTATCCGCATAACAAAGGCAACTCAAGCACGAGAATGGCGAACGCTGCCATAAATTTAATAATTAATTTTATTATCTGAGCCTTAGCTTGCATGTCGACTTAAGCGAGATTTGCGATGCAAAGCCACTGCCGCCGCCATTTGCCTTATCATTAAACGTTCACGATCCTTTGGCCGCGTCCCGTAATGCGCTGTAATTGTTTGCGAATAAAAGAAACCCAACTGAAAGGGTTCGACGCCGAACACGGGGCGCCCCAGTCAAAAGCCATCATTGTAATAGAGTTTTCTTCCTCGGTCGCCGGTCGTTTATAAAAGCTAACTTATTTTCAAAGAAAAGTAATGAGAATCTAACTTAGCGGAAAACGGTGGGCGAGCCGCGCGGCTGTCAGAAAGCGGCAATGTACCTAGAGGAAAATATTTTTTACATTTTTCCCAGCGAGATCCCCCAGAGTTCTTGAGTTCGCGCTGCTACAAAGGGTTTCAGCCGTCGCTGTCGCCGCGCTCCTTATTATGAGCTTAATGCGAAATAGCAACGAATTTAATTGAACTTTATACTAACAGGGTAACGTGCTTAAATAAAATTATGCCTGACGGTTCATAATTAACATGTAATTAAAAAATATTCACATAAGAACCGCTATACTTTCAAGTTACAAGACTTTACTTCGTAACTTGAAAATTACCCTTATTTTTAATTCTTACTTTTAAATATTTTACACAGCACATTTAAAATAATAAAATAAAGATATATCTAAACTTATTAAATTAGACCAACAATATTACACACAAACGAATGCATAAAAACAATAACAATATCAAAATATGAGCGATATTACCATTTTGAAACGAACTGGCTCTTGCTTAAGAATAGCACCGCGAATTAAGTAGCGCAAAGTTATCGGCGTCTGAATTCAGAATAGCTGCTTGAATTGCAAAAACTTAGCGAAGAGAGTCGGTGGAGAGGGATGTGCATACATTGAGTGCATCTGCACAAAAAGGCACAATCTCAACGAGATAGGATAACAAGATAACAAGCGTGGAGCGCCGGGTAAGGCCGTAGCAGCACTGGATGAACTTTTATATAGAAGCCGTAGAACCATCATTTTATTTTAATAGACATGTCGTATTATCACTACCAGACTAATATTTAACTTAGGTACCATCGTATTGCATTATGCAGACGATCAAATATCTGAGGATTGAAATGCCGCATGCGTTGGTAATATTATGCCTCCCACACCCTTCAGACTAGAACACAATTTACGGTAGAAATTGAAGCAGATACCTTACCAGTCAAGCGCTGCATAGATGCTCGTAACAACTTAGCTTTATAATTTGTTTTAGTAGCGTAAAATTATTGGATATTTATGGCAAATCTAACATCATAAGCAATATATTTAACACACAAACTTAAATTCCGCGTGATCTTGAGGGATCCTTGCCTGTGAACTTTTAACTGATAAATACCTGTAGCTAGAAGGTAGTCCTTATTGTTGTTATTACAAGTCGGATATAGTAAAATGCAATCGCAATCAAATCATTAAATTTTCTATCACATTTAAGAATTCCCAAAATGTCACGGAAGGTTCGTTGACGCGTATTGTTACAGATTCTGTGCCTAGTGCGTTCAAGGCCTTAGCGAGATAAAAACAAGACATGGAGCCTACGTGCGGGCGTATACCTTGTTTACTTAAACGAGGGCCACATTAAGTGCCTCCTGACTCGACTCCGCACATCTACCGTTTATTCTGACCCCTTGTACTCGTTTGTACATATTACGTTAATAGAGTAACTGCCTATATTTCACTCGCTACTATATCTGTTTTTTGCTTAAATCTATTCTTAAGTAATACAGAATCACTTGTGGCAAAATATTAAACTGAACAAAACATTTAATAAAATTTGATTGTCTTATAAACCTGATGACTCACACAAGTAAAGTCACTTAGGTAGATGCTTTATAGTTCTTCTCAAAATTAAATGTTCCGTAAACATCACGATTACATCTCTAAAGGTTCAAAGTGAATTTAACAGCGAAACAATATGTCGCAATATGCCCAGTTAAGTAAGAAAATCAAATACTCAAAGTCAAACTTTAAAGTCGTAAATTTGATGTTAATAGTCCCCAAGTCACGATTCTATGCAACATCCATTACTTAGTTTTCATCAAATTTACAAACACGTACACAATCCATGTAAATTATACAGATTCAGATCTAGACGCCACATGAGGAATTCTAAGTAATGATGTATCTAAAATCGCACGATTTTACTTTTTATACGTTACGATCATGTGTAGTAATAAATCTTAATGAAATATGTTAAGAAACTATTCTGTAACGTGTTTATCAATCAATATAATTTTGCTTAGAAACTTATTATTTTAAAGACCTACGCAAAAATTTCAGTTTTGAGAAGACTGATAAAAACATAATCTGACACTAGCAATGCCAAACTTGGTAAGACGAGGAAATGACCGTAAAGTACACGCTCAGAAGCTACAGTATTCCAGTCAAGTTTCCAAATGTTTATCTATTGTTATCGGACCGAGATCGTGTCATTACATACGTACTCGGCCCACAGCCGCGCGTTTGATGCCGAGATCGTTGTCGTAAACTTCGAGTACGAATACCTTTCTGCCTAAGTGCATTGTCGTTGGTATATTCAGCAAGTTTTAAGCTACTTGCTGGGTATTTGAACTTCTATAAAAGACCACAGAACATTCACTGCAAAAATACGATCACTTTTGTAAAATTATTTGCACAAATTTCAGTAAGAAATTATTTTAACGATATATATACAAATAATTTTTATATCACTGCAAATTCAAAAATAATACCCAGTCTAAAGATATAGCCCCACCTCTTTGATTTAATTCGCCAATTCCATAGTTTCAAATCATATAATATACGCTACCTCCATAATAATTGATAGGTATCCAATGACACCTCATATATTAAAATCCGTCAAGCCGTTAGCCGAGCCAGAGTAAAGAACGCACATAAAAGTCGAAAAAGCCATTTTCTAGCGCACATGGATAAAACAAGGTAAGGCAATATTCGAAAGTAAAACAGGCTCTTATTAGTACTTGCGGTAGAAAATCTTACACCTCAAAAATAACAAAAAATAACAGCCGATGGGTCGTGAATTTTCTTAAGAAGATGTCAACTGCGAGTAGCGAACGGGGTAACACAAGAACACATCGGGTAATTTGAGATTAAGCGCCGATCAAAGGCTTTCTTAACGCCCCATTGAATAACCAAGCCAAGCAACCTAAGTAATGTAACACACAGTGTCTCGCGTAATAGGCATTTAGAGTGCGGCGCGCAATTTTGCTATTAAATATTTAATAAAGCTTATAACTTTAAGCGAATTGATATTGAACACGATCGGTACTCAGAGTACCAGAGTCAATTTTTATAACCAATTCAAAGCAAAGCAGACCATGTTAAACATTAATGGCGATTTTTTAAACACGTATCAATTACTAAACTCTCTCCAAAACCCTTAATAAATTTTAAACGCATGATCGTAGATGTCTCTAATATATTTAAGTAATTAAACAGAACAATATTAAAGTGACAAGACAATAGCTATAAATTATTACTTTTTTTTCTTTAAAGAAGTTAAATACAAAGAAAATACTTTTCGATAACCTCAGCATTAACGCCAGAAAATCAGTGTTAGAAATCCACATTTCTATTCCAATTTTTGCTTCTCTATTTCAAATGAATACTTGAATCAAAAATATATATTTAGATAACAGAAATTAGTTACGAGGCCTTAACTCGTCTAGACTTCAAAATGTTGTGTTTTATGTAAATAGAATGTGTTGTAGTTTTATTAATACGTATTGTTCGCCTCCGCACCACCTCCGTCAGTTCATAACTTGCGCCGCAGTAACGTTTCTCCGTCTGCCCACTGCGAGCGACAATCTGATGCCCGCGTGAGAACTTACGCGTACAGTCACGAAAAAATGCACGATGACTCAATTTGGTGTGAACTCAGCTATAATCTTGTCACAGTTCGTATAAGAGTTCCGTGACATTATTGAAGGACTTATAGTTGTTGTTGAAGCATAAATTAATAAAACACTCGCGTACATTACTATGCGACAATCACCTACATTAATTCAGTATATAACCAATTCACGAAATCGATAAAGATAGCTAAAATCAGTTTCTAAGATTTCTTTTTAAGTGTTTCAGCCTATATAAGAAGTTAAATATTAGCCAAATCTAAAGCAAATATAACTTTCAAACAAAACACCCGAACGTGACGACAAGTGGTTAACACGCAAAGAAAAACTTAATTTGATTGAGAAGATCTTAAGCATTGTTAAGCTGTGAAAATAAACAACAATCACCGGTTAATATCGCCTGACCTCCGAGGCAAAAAAGGCACTCGTCAAACATTAACTACTCTTGACATAATAGAACGAAGGGAGTGTGGTAATCATGCGGCCTCTAATACGGAGGTGAGAACGCACTGCGTATTTATTACTTTAATGGAATATCAGCAATTAGGCCGCTGATGGCATCAGTAGCGCTGACAAGGTGCAAACGAGAGTGCTCCGACCGGATACGCCGGTATAAAAATAAAACAATGCGCCGATGAATTACCATAGAGAATGAGCGGAACGAGGGGATTAAGTGAAATACAATCAAAGGAGGCGTGCGTTCAATCGTACACTCAATGGGGCTTGCCAAATAGGCGACAGTGTAAATTACCTTTTATTTATTTATGTGCGAAATATAATTTGCACTTTTTACTTTAGTTACATTTTCATTATTCAGTTTATTTCATAACTCAAAAAGCATCACATAAACATGAATAAAATATTAAAGTAAGCATGTTTGCATATTAACGAATTCTTTTGCAAGTACATATGTAGTATAAGTTTTAGAAAGATATAAACTGCAAGTAGTAGAAAATCAAACAGAATTATCTATTGAACTGAACAAATCCGGGAGTCAGGTTAAATTGTTCAAGCTATGCCTACAATTAACTCTATCTAAACCTACTCATACGCGTATTATCTTCACAAATTACGTTAACAATAGCCTAGTATTCATGGACTTACGCGGAATTAATACGTTACAAAAAGTGTTTCTTTTTATCTATGCAATTAGTTGACGCCATTCGGCATACCGTCGTCATTATAAGTGTGGAAAATTATACTCGCCATTTTAATGCTATAGTTATGTAAAAAACGAAATGAAATTACGTAAAAGAGCAAGGGAACAACAATTTAAATTATTTGCGCTAGGTTTATTCTCGCTGTACTTTACCGACACTCGCGGAACTGGTTTTCTGTATTTAACCTATGTTCATGTCTAGGTGTCGGTATTTATTAACTACATTCTAAGTTATTGTTCGTCAAACGCTACGTTGGTACTAGAATAGAAACTTTGATGCAACTTGAAGTTAAATAAATTTATTAAATTGTTAAGTTTCCTAAGCTTGGATAGTTTTTGCTTCGGATAGATGAAAGTAAGGCATGTTGTATTTAGGGTGTGAGAGTTCCAAATTATATGAAACAATCTATTGGTAGGCGCCAAGAGCGTTCATCTACGCTGACTCAGCACCGCCGCACTCCCGCGCACCGGCCACCATTACCCCACAACTTATAATTAGGTCGCGCACACACTTCGCATAACCGAAACTACCAGTCATCCACTGTCTAATTCGGACCAATTAACGAGCCAACATCAATTTGTACCCGCACTGCCTTAAAACAAAAAAGAGCGTGACGTGACTTCGACAGACGCGCTACCGTGTTAACGATTGAATTTTAAAAAACGATAAAGTAAAAGATTATGGCATTTATTAACGATCTTCTCATTTAAAGCTACATAACATTATACTGGTAATCCGTTATATATCACTGAAAACTGTGAATATGAAATAACAACGGGAATGCAATCCAGTTCTTGTTAAATAATAACAATCGATTAAATAAGACTGGAACATCAAAAATAATAGTAGCGTAGTACTGAGAAATAAATTTGATGGCCTCGTTTATATGTGCGCCTTACCAACATTCACACCAGACCACACAATCTATTGGTACGACGCAGTTTAAAGGTAGAAATAGCTAGATCCGGGTGGTGTCGCAACGTTGAAATCACGACGGACTATAAGTATGTACTTTGATACTAAAAAATATAAAACCCAAATAGCTACATTCTAGACAAGTCGTATGAAAACCATTAGACGACAATATCGTCTGTTTTTCAAAAACAACGATAAAAAATAACAAAGCATGAAGCGATTAAAGATTAGCAGGCTAGTCACACATTCGCTACGCTACTTCATGATATTCAATTAAACCAGATTTGGTCGGTGACTCGACGTTGTCAATGGACGGCAATTAGTTTCAGTTACCGAACTCCACATTAATTGCTTTGTTGCGAGAAATGTACAAAAAGAGTAATTCGCGACCATTGTAACGCCTGCGCACGTTTCCCCGAATTCTAGTTTTATTTTTATCATGGCCTGCAAAATAAGGATTCAGATCGAATAGGATAATGTAACAAAGACAAAGATAGGATAGTTTTTTTTTACTAATAATATAGCGAATGAGCATGCAGGCTATGAGATGGAAATGACCACTGCCGCCCGTAGACATCAATTTTCAACCCCGGACATAATTACCCCTACCTGATTCCCTGATATGACCTGATATTACCCTACCTGAGTTCTAACCTTATATCAGCCACAGATGCGTTGCTACTCCTGAGGACTAAGTTGGAATACCTCGGATAACAACATAATGTGTCTCCCTTAACACACCCTTCATACCAGGATACAACTTAACACTGTTGTTGTATTATAATTGTAAAAGTTGGTAGACGGCTATCCATAACGTAACATATCTGTAAATTAATTGATAACTATAATAAATGTTAGAACAAAAGTAAACACTAAATGATATATCAATGATATCATAAATTAATAATATTGAAAGATACATTACAAAATCATAGCCGTCTCCATTTCTGATTATGGCAGCTTTCATTAATTGTACGGTGAATGGTCTATGCCAAAGATGATAGACGTCAACGGACCGAATGTATCTCATTGTGCTGTCAACATATTAACTGACAGTACCAAAATAATCCGCTATTCATTAAATATTCATACACACAATTACCAACGAAACGCTGCCGACATGATAATGCCGCCATTCCTCATAACCGACACAGTACGATTAATTTAATTCGCACACAAACGTGCATTATGGAGTGTTAATAATGGTTTATTTTCCGTTAATCCGTTTACACCAGCTTTACACATCACGCTCGTCGACTGCACGGCAACGAGCGTCGACGGTGTAAATATTCCTGTGGTAATTAAGTAGGCGAGTAAATGGATTGTCGGCGTAATAACAAGCTGCTTAGCGTCGGTGCTGGAGGTTGTGAGCTGTGAGCTGCTCTATCCTAGTGAGTGTTGGTTAATTGGCGGGTCGCGGGCTCAGGACAAGCAGACGCTGAGACGTGGCCGCTCGAAGCATTCAATTTGCTCCGAATCAACGTGGGACCGGCCGCTGGAGTTGCAATTAAAACGACTCCAACACTACGCCACAGGATATAATTTACATCAGCACTGGCAATGAACATCCAATTTCAAATATTATACCACAATGTAAAGACTACACACTGAAATATCTATCTTTGTCAAGTTATAAGAAAATTAATAGTGCTTGTACAACTATGCGCTTTATATGTACCTATTTAATATCTTAAACACGAGTGCGTGTACCAACGTTGTCCGATTCAAACGTTGAAGTGAAATATACTTAATTATAGTTATTGATAAGATCGTTGGACTTCGGGTAGGAGTCCTTACTTAAATGAATTTGATAATATTCCATAAACCATTATGCTAGAGTTAACCTATTAATACTTCTAGGGCTAAAGCTAGTCAGAAATAATAGGAATATTGAAACCTAATTTCCAACACAGGATATTGCTATTCTATGGGTACAAATTTATAATAGAGACAAAAGCCAACGTCATTCAGAGACAATTGGAAGCGCTGCGGCGTCAAATGAGATGTTACCCGCGAGCCAATCTCTACTTCAATTTGCTTTAAATCAGGACCAAGCTCACCCTTCCCCCCCACTCCCCCACTGCAGCGACGTATAATTTACAAAATGTAATTATAACCCGTATCTGATAGCGCTCCGTGAACGATTCGTATTGTTTATCCAATAGCGAATTTGTCGACGCTCCAATAACTTGTCTATTGGCTTTTGTATATGGAGTTTTTCGAGATACGTTTATTTATTGTTGTTGAATTTGTTCTACAAAGTTTGTATCGAAAATATTACAATAGAGGTTATTTTAAATAGGTGTTTACTTACAGATATTTATTTAGCAAATTCAATACATAAAACAAACTTGCATACCTACTTGATAATTTACGTAGGATATCGCGACTTAAGGAATTTTCATTGGATGATAATTTAAAACAACATAAAGAGCGGTTATAAATATCCTAAAGTTAGTGCGCTAAATTGCATAGTACATATAAGATGACCACGGTCCATGTTAAATAAATATTACAAGCGAAACCGCAATCCACCTGGTTAACAAACACAACTTTTTATGCAGCAAAAAAGAGAAATTCAAAAGATGGATGCGATGAATGTTAAGTAAAGTGGTGGATAATAATAGCTAAATACGAACTTCCAGTCGTGGTTTTACTCGTTAATTTCAAGTATACAATACAGCTATTAAATGTTAACTAAGGAAACCGAAATTTCCGTGATCAAATCCATAGTAGTAGTAGAATAGAAGATCTATGAGTGATCAAATAAATAGTAGAAGTAGAATAGAAGAACTAAGAGTTTAAGTTTAGGTACACAGAACTGAGCTATTAGCTAGTCAAAAGTCGAGACCCACATTGGGTACCTATATAAACAAGAGGAAATCTTAAGTATTATGATAACGTTAGTTTGAAAGGCTTTATCGTTTATTTTTACTTCAATCCCATAAATTAAATTGACAACAGTGCACTAAGGACGAAACCAGGTGCCCTGTAAGACAAATTGTCGTGGTATGTATACGTACAATTAGGTACTTAGAACTTCGCACATTCGTAAAAATATAAAGAAATACAAAAAGAACTAAAACAGATGTAAGACGAGTTGCATTACTGGAGGGGAAGAACTTGTAGTGGGGTAATATTTAATTATCCCGTGGCGGAAACGCAAGGCGGGGTCGATTTGACCCCACCCGCGGTCAAAATGGCCGCCGACGTTACAATTACACTCCTTTATAAACTTACGGAAGTCCCCACTTTACATTACTTAAATCGAAATCATCCTAATTGAGCGTATGTTCCCCATTGTAGGACGCCTTTGAATTCGGTTACAATGTATTCACAAAGGAAGTCCTTATAATACATTATTCACACATTTATGAACAGGAGATGTCAGAATATTCTATGAAAACTTAAAAGGTCGAAAGCCAGAGTGCGATTAATTCTACACAACCTGACACCAGAATATATACAAATTTAAATTGTAGTCTTCAATATATATATCCTGTGTGCGTAGAGAATACTGTAGTCTGGCTAGAATTTCGATATGTGTCTCATATAAGTAGGTAAAATTCTGTAGGATGCCAAAATCGAAATTCGTATCTGTTTCTGTTCATGCATCGTATTGCTTCTATACACTACATTGTAAAATAAATTAAAACATTTCTTAATTAAGACATAAAATCAATCAAATTGAAAAACAAACCAGTTCACCTTAATCAAATAACCACATTCAGGAGAATAAAAAGTTAATACAAACCCTACTCCTATTTTAATCCGACGTTCAAGTTCAAATTGGATTAATAAGCGGTGTATAAAACGTATTTAAAATGCTGTCTCGAGCCGCATGACGTGGTCTTATTAAAACTTCAAGCGAGCTGACTATCTGCCGGCGGTACAACTGGTCGATCCTAAGTAAGTTGGCGTGGATAATCGCGAGCCGACGCGAATCCGCCACCGACAATCTCCACTATTAAATGCCAGGCCACGTATCATATTAAAATCCATCGCCAATAATTATTATCGAGTAGTTGCACATGTTGATTTATCGCTTACAGGATTTTGGGATTAACCATTAATGAGTACAAATGTGTCGTATCAGTAAACTGCTTATGCTCTGTAAGATACGTAAGTCTACATAATTGATGAATCGCCTACTGATTGCTCCTTTAACTCAGCATACTTGTAAGATGACAAGGCAATTGGCAAATGATATATTTGTACGAGAGGATTAACTTTTCATCGAGTTTAACTATAAAGTAATAATGGAATTATTCGTAGATATTCAAAAATTACCACTTCAATATACAAGTGCTAATAAGCAACTCTTGAGTGGCGAATAATGGGCAAAGATTTGTTTTTCTTTACCACTTACCCGCGTAAGTAATCTTAAGTAGGCAAAAAAATTCAATATTTTGTGAGCAGTAAAGTGTATTCAACTTTACATTTAAAATGTGTAGATCATCGAAAATGAATGTCAAATCAACGAAAATGAATCAGAAATACATTATCCAAATTAAATTTGACCCATTCAAGAGCAAACAATTGCACGTTTGCAACCAACAAAGCAGCGACGCGTTGAAGTCTTTTGTATGCTCGTCAAATTAAAGCGTTTAGAACGCGAATTGCTACGGTAGCTTTTTATCGAGCGGGTCGTTCACTCGCAAAATGTGGTGATCGTTTAAAAATAAAAATAAACACATTTAAACCCTCGAGGATGAAATGCTTCGCATCAATCTTAATTAATTCAAGCGCGGAGACGCAGAGCAAATAAATTGGTATATTAAAAGAGTGCATGAGATATTTAATTATAGTTGATTCCGATCAATGCGGTACGCAGTTGCGTGACACGGACAAAGGGGATAATCTTTTTAAAAAGGCTGACTTTAATGTACTAGTGAAAAGTAAAGTGCTCATATTAACGTTTAAATTACCCAAAAGCCAGACATTGATGATAGTACCGAGTTAAATGATTTGGAAACTATTTGAAATATTTTAATAGTAATACGTAGAGCATTATTACGTTATGCATTGTTACGCACGAAAATGTAGAATGTTTCTTTCTTACATTAAATATTTAAATATGGTTAAGGAGAAGATAGTATCTTAATAAATAAGTACAATTCATATTTAAATTAACAACAATTTAAGTACAAAGAAGTCCTTACAAATTACATCATAATTAGCTACAACATAAATTTTATCCAACTCTCTTAAAAAAACTTTTATTCGTTAATTTATTACACGGTATTCATAACTACAATATAAGTAACCATAATAGATTTATTCAAAAAAATATATTTAGTTACTTTCAAATTAGTTCTATATTAACAATTATGAGTGTGTCAGTACGGCCACAAATAACGCAATATTATGCGCGGGCGCAGCGAGATCTGCGAGCGGCCGATTAAACGCTCGGACGGATCGTGTAATGAAGCGAGATAAATCGGCGCCGTCACACGCACTCGCTCCCGTGACTCGTGACCTTAGTCCGTTTGTCGTTCGACTTGAAATTCCCTAAACTTTGTCAACTTTGTATCGTATCATAACAGGTGTACCTACTATCAACAGTTCTTAGATGCAATATTAAAACTCTTGTACACTTATTGTGCATATCGACGCTGGAAAGCGTAATTTTTGTAACTCAAAAATATGCAACTCTACAAATGTTTTTATGTCGTAGAAACAAAATCACAGCTTTATATTTTTGCAACCTAAAAACGTAAAGAATACTGTAATGTCAAATGCTATAATGTCAAATACTACAAATGTCCATAGGCGACAGTGACTACTTTCCATCAGGTAGCCTTATTGTTAGGCTTAAATATAAAAAAAGCAATTAGCATTAATAAAAACTTAAAACCTAACCAATTGCATGCATTACAATAAAATTGATGTGTACTCGAATTCTTATTTTTACCCAACATACATGCATGGAAGCCGCCCTTATTATTTTGTCGAAATTTCAGTAGAGTATTTTATAGCGGTATATAGAACACATCTTTCTTCCCGATTGTATGAGTTATTATTATGTGTGTTCAAACTCCCAATAAACTTTTATACACATAAAATGAAAATAAATTTTGACGTTAACATACCGTATTATGCCAAATAATGCATACAGCATTTTATTTATATAAACTGGTAAAATAAAGATTTCATAGCACAAAATTCCTTAATCCTAATAGACGTCTAGCATTGAAACTGTGCTAAATTTATTCCGCTCGTATTCGACTTGGAGTTCCAGTGGATAATACATCGCCTAGCTAGGTAGACATGGAATGGCGTACGGTGAAGGCTATTGTCTCGAAACACATTAGAGCAACTCAAGTAGAGCAGATTTGCATGCATCACAAACTAGCTACTGCCGATGCACGATGCGAAACTCATTCGCCCGGTTTGATTGTGCTCCTTAACTATTAAGCTACGAATTGCAGTCAAAGCATACCGAAACAGAAATGAGAGATTAATTTTTGAAAGCCCATAGCCTCAATTTATTAAGGAGGAAAACGCATTATTAAGAACCATCGAGATATACTGACTTAATTGACATTCCGTGTAATTACAATAATCTAATTGTCGATTTAAATCCGAAAGCAACAAATTTAAAAATGCAATTCAAGATTAAGCACCTACATGGCCCTCCTACGTTTTAAGTAGAAACAATAAATTCATCGACACTAATTGGTGGTTTTCTCCCATTTATCAGCTCATTACATCACAGTAGCGCGAATAAAATAAAATATGTGTGCGGAGCAGTCCGTGCGCCGTGGGCAGATCATTCGCATGCGATAAGCGTCGGTCAGGCACATCGTAAATTCAAAGAGCAGGCTCTGCCGAACTACAGACCTGATTATGTGCCTTAATCACTTGTATGCCTACTCGCTGCACCGCACGCCGCGCGCCCTTCTTCCCAATCTCCTTCGGGCAGCGTCGTTTCTCGTGCCTTGATCTTTCAACGTAATTTTAAGACATTTTATAATCCTTACAACGAACAAACTCCAACATATACAGTGTTGAGCCTTTGTTCGTGTATAAAATACATTTTTTTACCGTTAAATATGTATTAGTACATCAAACTTTTCTAAATTTAATGTAAGTTTTGTAAGTATTGTTTTCAATAAAATAAGTATTTCCAGGTATTAAAAACTGACAATCTCAGGTATCACAGGACTATGATAAATATCCGAATTATTTCTTTATAAGTGACATTAATACCTAAGAACAATAACACACACGCAAACATTTTGTACCCGAATGCTTCAAAATGTATTCGCAAAGGCAGAGAACTACAAATCCGAATTTATCCGAGCGGTTGCACTTTGAAGACAGCTACTGCGTGCATGCAGATGAGGGAACAACGTTTAATCGTTTAATGGAGACCGCATTAATGTATCAGATCGAATTTGTGTTTTTGTTTCGATAAAATAAGAGCGCAGAGCAAGACTCAGTAATCTGTATGCATAAATTCATCTTTTCGATTGTATCACTGAATTCATTTAAGAGAATATTATATTAAGAGTCTAGAAAATAAGCAATACTTTAATGTATTTCTGTTTAAATATGTATGCAGTTGTTGAAAATAACTAGATACAAGATTATTATGTAAATCGTGAATCTTGAGACATTATGCCACCAAAACGTTTCGAAAATTAATCGATATTAAAGGCACGTTTCTGGTAGCATTTACAAAGCATGCACGCGTGCCGGCAGAAGCATTCACAACACAAACATCAACCCACAATTCCATTATAACATTCTTGATTCTACTGCACGAGAAAATAAAAGGTCTTAAATTTACATAGCACGAGTGGACCCGCTTCGCAATTTAATAGCAATACTTAAAAATCATGACATCTCTTTTCAGCATAGTTTCTTGTTAGTAACATAATCTAAGCGGGAAAAGGAACGCAAATCAACGTGACGAGCTAAGCATAAGAGTAAATGTCATGCAGAACCAAATTCAATTTCATTTCAACATCGGTTTATGCGCGTGAGTTACAATGCTCGTGCACATTGTTCTTCTTGCGGTCGTTACTTCGGTAGAAATATGGAAGTTTCATTCATGGGATAATGTAAAAATTTAAGCACGTAAATCCGAGGACTGCTGTTAATTTAATTTGAAATTCTACTAATAAACTAAGCGCAATAAACCCTGTTAATGTCTCAAGATTTAATTCAAAACAATTCGACATGGAATTCAACCGACTGTGCCTAAGAATAAGACCGGCGTTCAAAAGGAATAGAGACGTAAATCGATAGTAAAACCTATAAGCCAAATGTCGCAACTTTAAGAGAATTGGAGCAAACGTAATGTATATGTAAATTTTGCAGCCGGGCCTAAGCACAATCTCGCTGAATATAATCTTTAGTATATTTATATGGGTAGGTAGCTACAAAGAAATATCGAGTTCAAGATTTACACAACTTTCTACGTAAGTCAAATTTGAATGCCAGTAAGAGTTTAAATATGAAAAGAACAATATCTGACGTTGACTTGCCGCATAAGGAGGTCTTTCATAACATTAGGTATGCTAAGAACATCATCCATATTATTATCACGTTATACTATAATCACTTGTAGGATTGCTTTAACTTGCGAGACAATGTTATCGTGCTGTCAATCTATGTTCAAACTATATTAGGGGTTACGAAAATGTTAGCAATATTTTAGCGCCCATTAAACCGGTTGGTATAACACATAACCATGGCAATTAGTACTTGGCCGGTGAGCGACAGCGTGCCTAACCCGATTATATCCAACTTTATCGCAATATCTCTACCAGCACGCCGCTACACAAACACCCGGGAACAGATTCCTGTGTCATGACATACACACCAGAACAAACCAGATCAACTAAATGCACTACAGAGACCAGAACGGCCATTTCACTGATTTCTTAGAGTCTAATTGCGTAAACTAGAGACTTGCTCAAGTTAGAACTAATGTTAATACAACTACAAATTCGTATTTCTCGTAAAACATGACAGTAAACTAGCGCTTTATAAACTACCACATGGTTTATGAAGTGACAATGATTGATAGTTGACAGAAACTTATCAAAACTTCAGAATAAGTGGGTTAACTTATAAATATGTAGTAACAGCAGAAATCGTGGTATGTCATAGGTAACGTTATACGTTCCCCTCTTGCAGACGAAAATTGCATTAACATTTTTTGACAGTCACTAGTCGATGCGATGACGAGGACGTTTAGTCTACGCTGACAGTTAAAAATGACGACTCCCAGTTCGGCGGCGTACACAGTGCGATCGGTCGATAGTTCCTAATGTATCGCTGTCAATCGCATGTTTTGACGTGCGGAATCACTTCTCACCATCTAAGAGCCGGCACTGCCTCTTTGCTGCGCAACGTTCGCCTAGTCACCAGCGGTAATAGAAGCGTCCCCCAGACATCACTTTCGCAATTTAAATTGCTTCTTATGCATGAATCGTTACATAAAGCCTGCAATAAGTCGACCGAAGACATTTTCCACGCCACAAAATAATAATTTCATTACAACTGACGTGCTACAAGACGGTTAAAGTTTCTAAAATGAAATAATCAAAAACTAGAGCCAGTTTGCCGTTTCGTTGCACCCGTTGCAGACACAACTTTTGTCTCCTGATTGGAATAATGTAAATAGCCACGTCTAGTGATCGGCAACATTCTTGACGTTTAACGAGTGGAAAATCTGGTTCGTTCAACGGAGAGTTTACGTAAAAGCAGTGAATAGACACATAAAACACTCGATTTGTGAGCTTAGCTATAGGCCGCCCTACATGCAAATCAAGTCACGGTTCGACCTAAATTATAACTTGCTATTTCTAACTATTCTAACTGAAATAGAATCAAATAATAGATCAATTATGCCCGTGAGTAACAATACTGATGAAATCATACCACAATTTGATGTTTCATACGAATTTAAGGAAAACGACGCTATTATAAGTAGATTTGTGGTGAGTCCCACAAAAAAGGAAACGCTATCTAACAATAGGTTATCTGAGACAAATTGACACGAAAAATTCGCGTCGTTTTAATCATTTCCGGTTTCATCTTAGAACGTTGTAAACATTGCTCATACCTGATCTATCTAAGGAAGGTTTTCTATATTGCTTAAAGTTGATCAATTGATCATAAATCTCTACACAAATTACATCAAGTTAACAATATGATACCTAAAATAGGATTTCATATCTTACCACATCACAGTACAGTACAAAGGTACAAACTACAAACACGTGCAGCAAAACGAATTATTTCTATTGTAACAAATGATATGATCTCGAACGTACAAAACTCGTCATTTCTATCTCACTTCGACATATCAAGGAACCAAATCAAATTGTTATTTAGCGCCAAATATTACGTGGCAATCAAAGCTCGAGGCTGTACGACAACGTGACGACGACGGCGCTCTCACGCAAATGCAAGTATTATGAAACCACCGAGGGCTTGTATCACAGCATCAAGTCCAATCCAGTAGACCCTTGTGAGACAAGATTGTTTCTCTTTGGGCATTGAATCGCATAAGTTAGACAGGGGACACGAGCGGTCTCCTAAAACTGGTGGCTTATTGTAAAATTGCCGACATTACGTTGCAAGTAGGTTTGCACCGTATTCACGATTTGCTAGGATTGTTCCAGTACTGCATTTACTCGTCTATCATTTTACTAATCCTTAAATAATTACGAGCGGTATTATGAAATTTTTTATACTTCTTATCCTATCATCCACTGAATGGTTATAAAATATTTCCACGATATTTAAATATTTCAACGCCATAGAAACTGCATTTTAACGTCACACATTAATAATGATAAATAACATCATTATGCTATAACTTAAAGTTAACGAGAATCATAATACTTATCTTTCGAAACATTTCCATGACAATATTGAAATTAATTAATGTTAATAAATAATACTAAAAATATTATTGCAAATATTTAATATTGTTACCATAGAAATCCCGGAATATTACGACATATTTATCTAATTTAAAGGTATGCTGACCGTACATGACCACAAAACTTGGTCACACTAGTCGCAGAGTACACTCTATGTGTCACCGCGCGCTCCAGTTTCGCGGACACGCCGCAGCCGTGGGAAGTCGTTACCGACAATGATTGCATTCTATGACATCGAATATTCTAAATTAACTTCGTGTCTAAACAATGCGCCGATCGTTAAGGAATCTTGCGTGTAATTCCAACGGTTTTACGGTTATTGGACATTAAATTTACATTTTTATTCTATGTTTATGCATGTTTTCGATCTACAAAGAAATTAAAATAACTTCAATGGTCTTATAGAAATTTAAATCCTTATCCGCTTCCGCTTACGTATGCAGTAGAAAGATTACACGTCAGATGATCATTATTCTGTTCTAATCGAGAGCCTTCGAAACTTTAGTTCCCGTCTTATACTTATTTTCCGTTACAGCAATAAATAGCAATGTTAAAAATAGTTTTAATTTTATTAAATTTAAGCATTCGTTTTTTATTCAATTTATTTAAAAAAATCCGTGTTACGAATTAATATTTGAAATAGGAATAACATACTAAAATTCTTCACAATTTACATTTAAGCTGTGTATCATCCGATTGTTAAAAATTTTAATTCCTTTTTCCTATTGATGAATTTTATGTTTATACAAGTTATATACAAGTTACAACATCAAAAACATACAAATTAATTAATTATTGCATTTAAGTGTTTACACATAAATTTAGTTTTATCATAATAAACACGTGTATATTTCAAATTTAATATCTGACTAATAGAATATTTGACTAACTGTCTATCTGAGCAAAGTAGATAGACATACCAGACCTGACAGCTTATACCTCGTTTACTTAATACCGGTAGCTTTTACTAATAGCAGTTTGCCAAACCCTTGTTAGTGATCATGTTAATTAGTCTTAACGGTTACGCAGTTAAATAAGTATCTCAAAATGCTTTTAACCAGTTAGTTCTACATTCAATCAGCGTCGGCGTTGTCGACCGGTACGTAGAGGTGCGCGTGCGCAAATCAATTTGCTCGCGATCTCGATAGCGCTCGATAGCCAATCTAACGAGCTACCGACTAGTTGAGTTCTCGCGACTCATTCCAATCACCTGCCATGAAACAATATCTAGCATTAAATATAATGAATTGGGTGCGAATGAAAAAACGCAAAGTAATTAACAAATTTAAGACAAATAAAATATTGTGCAATTAAGAATGATACCACGAGTTTTACTTAAATGAAATTTTAGATAGGTATGTATGTGCTTTACGTTTATTTTTTTTATGAAGTGTAATTATATAATACTTAAAAATACATACACTCATGCATTAACACAACAAAAACATTTTTATTTTATATATTTTTATTTATTTAAACGAAAATTATTAAAAAAATGGAGAATATTATCAAAAATTTTAATTCTTAGGTAGCATATATTTATGTCTATAAATACAAGGTAAGTAGACGTTAAGTATTCGATTAGCCATTAAGCTGATTCAAAGTTATTTATTCCATGCTATTGACTTTCAATTCTCGCGTGAACAGGATCATTCTATGCTTTAGACTCAAGTCTCCATAAATTGTCCGCGGAAAATTACAATCGCATTAATCGCCCGTAATAGAGCCAATAAATATCCATTCAATAGTAAAAACTATAATGTCTTATATTGACTACATTTTTGAGTTAAATGACATATCATTAAGAGATTATTTTTAACAAATACCGATATTTTGTACATATACTAGATATGTACAAAATTTCGGTATTTTTGAAGGGTAAAGACATTCATACACGATAAGCGATGACATGCCCAGTCAGGGTGAATGTTCGCGACTAAATTGCGCTCAAGAAACTCAAGAAGAGCGATGGTTCTTTTCATACGTAATCTGTTTACGGCTGAAATACAAAATTATCTTCCGAACATATGAAGTTTGCCAGCGGGCAATCAATCATCGCGACTAAAGGGGCGCGGAAAGCCGCTGCCGCGAAAAGCGGTGGGAGAAACTCTTCAGGGTTGCGAATAATACGCCACGAATCAATCATAGATTTTGCGACTATCGATCATCAGTTTTCAATACAAAAAATGTGATTATGCCGACGAGCGTATTAAACACGATATTTATAAACTATATATAAGAGTATATTAGCTACGCCCGCGGCTCCGCCTGAGTGAACTACATACATATAATGTGTAACACCCGAGACTTACGAGAAAATCCTTTAGGTACATTATTATCCCCACTGCCATGTTGATCGGTCAAATAGTGTTGGGATACCCATAAATACCAACATCATTTTTCATAAATATAGATATCGATATAGGAAGTTAACTAAATAAAGGTAGAGTTCTTCGGAAGATAATCGTGGAGGGATTTTAAATAATTGACTTCCTAAGAGTGGTAATAAGCGATTTCACATAAGATTGAACTCCGGCCGCCATGTCTTCGGCAATCGGTCGGTTTGATCTCGCTTCCGCGAAGAGCGGCAGCCACTCCAAACCAGTCAAACGCACGACAAGTGCACAAAGGGCGTCGAGACGTGGCATTGTAAAGAGGGTTTAAGTAAGTACAACTTCCTCCTTGGACCGCCGATACCAGAGGTCGGGACTCGCGAAATCTATGATTCACTTATGCAGTATGGAAGTTTACGCCGTGAGAGAAAACTGCAAAATATTTATGGCAGCGGTCGGCGACCTTTTTGGTAATAGTGATTACGTTATGTAATCGTGGGCTCCAATCGGAAGTAATCTTGTAATATCGGTTAAAGAAACGGTCAGTAAAAATAACAATCGCCATGATAAATTTACGCTGAAAAAGAGATAGCTTCTAGGAATTTCCTCAGACCACAAGTAAAAGTTCTCGGAAACCCGTAGACCATGTTTGCTGCTTAAACTGTTTCACGTTAAAAAGTCATATGCGAACAATGCAACATAAAAGTTTTCATTGCGACGGTGGCATCCTAAATTAATTTAAACCACAGCATGTAACAATTGAAATACATGTCGTTTCATATTCACTCAGTAACAATCAGCTTATTATCGTGAAAGACACTGTCAAGTCTGCTCATACAATAAACATGTTAAGCATAAAACTTGTGACAACAACACATCTTGATGCGGATCTGGCGCGGTCGAGGGCGGGGCGGCCGGCCCTCCATTGTACTGAAGATATTTGTACGGGTGTCCAACGGACATGACAGAAGTATTCAAAGACACCCACTGTACATCGTATCCCGCGATTCTTTCTCAACTCAAGTTAAAGTACCAAAGCTACTGCTATGAAAAGATCTTTACCAGTGCCTTTTCATAGTTTCATAATACGAATCGGTGTGGAAAGTCCATATCAGAAATGTTGTGTGCTATATCGCTATCTTTTCCTACCCTCTAAATTTGTTCACATAGCTGAGTGTGATAGAATAAACCCGGACCGGGCGAGGCTAACTAGCTTTACTAATTTAACTCGGTTAGCTAATTTATCCGCTATTTAGTCGGTGGTAAACGTGAGATCCATATCGCATACACCGCAGTTGGCTAAGCGAGGGCGCATCGCATCGCGGCGGGCGGGCTATCGGACTGTCTACACGAAACTTGGAAATAATCATTTATTGACCAACTGATTGAACTTGATGCCAGGCGATATTGCCCACGATATGGATTTGGACACTTAGATTAGGGATTGCTTTTAAACTATGTAGAGAGGGAACCAACTGGTAAAACTTTTGACGAGTATTCTCTCAGTTGTAAACATATTTTCTAAATGCTATTCATAATAGAAACGAGTGTTTGAAGACCAAGTTGTGAAACCTTACATTAATCACCGATACGTTGCTACTGTTGCTAGTCTTTCTGTATCATTACAATCACCTATTATTATTTCTACCTTACGACACTATTCAAATCTGAACACAGCAGCTTTACACTACTGTAAGACTCAAAGAGAAAAGATCGCACATACAATTGCTGTTAAAACACAAAGAGTTTTACCATCTTTGAAATATTTCAGATATTCATGTAATAAATGAACGAAACGAATCGTAGAATAAGCGGATAATGGTCGCATAGGAACAGCAACGTCCATAATTCTATTCAAAATCCACTGATATAGGCTCGCCATAAGAGGAAGTCATGGGTGTAATCGTGGCGATCGCAGCGGGCCGCGGCGCAGCGAGAACATTTAAATTATCATGGAGTTAGATCCGCACGCCCATAATCACACCGTTCATTTGTAAGTTAGCCGGCTAAATGTACCGTTCGCCAAGCGAAAGTATCGCCATCAGATACCGAGGGACGTTCAGGCTCAATATTATTCAGAACTGAGAAAAACAATCGTACCTCGTTAAAGCCCGATAGCGGCCGCGCGATTGTGCGCATGCGGTGGCTTATGCTATCTAGTTTATGTACCGAGGAGGCACCTTTTCAACTCCCGCGAGGAATACCATACGAAAGTAGATTCTCTAGATCCTCTTTCGACCTAACTTTATGTTATTAGATATAGTGAAAATAATTTAAAACACTGACAATATATTGCAGTACCTTTTGTTTAGCGCAAGCTGATATTCGCGTAATTCACAATTTTAATACACATATCGATAATAATTACGAGTACCTATCTATATCCCTGATGGTTTGCATTTCCGGTGTATGTTAAACATTTTTTTTAAATATTCTTCAACCCTAATACCTTATTCAAATGTTTGTTATCTTTCGATTTTTAATTGGTGTTTTAATTATATTTATTGCTTCTAAAACTAAGTACTTTTAAGACAAGAATTTGTAAATGAAACATCTTTTTGCATCCGAGTTCCAATTGACGCAGTGTAATTAATTCAAAACGCCCATATACCAACTAGCATTACATTTAACACGACGCGAAACACGTGCAATAAACCGTTTAGTCAATTAAAAGCTAGCGCTAGTTCTAATTAACGGACAGTTAAAAAGGCCTTTACCGTCAATGTATCAATCCGGCGAGGCAGATAGGTCGGAGCTATCGAGCCATGCTAATGAGGCCGACCGGTTAGAGGGACAATTGGTAGCGGAGCATGCCGGCCGCGGAGCATTTCTTCCAATTACTCACAACTAAGAGAGAAATTTAGTTAAAGTATAGTTTTATTTGCGTTGATAAATGTTAACGTTAAACGGGCTATACACATTTTGAATGGAGTTAAATGATGTGAAATGTATTTAAAGAAGCGACTCTGAAATTATATCTCTCTTAATATAGGTAGTGTATCTCATG
>DWPV01000271.1:0-33082 GCA_018251915.1 Urbanus proteus proteus | reverse complement strand
ATTTAAACTATGAAATAAAAAATGGGTGATATTTTAAACATATACACGTTTGACTATATTTTTAAAATATCCGCCATTCACACGATTAAAATCCAAATCTTAATCAGATTTTATTAACTGTATTTTAAATATGTGTATTGCTGAATTTAACTTCTATTGTACGTAAATTGTAAATTCTAATTTTCATTAATATGTTCATAGCGTTAATTACTACCTATGCTGTGTTCACCAATAATTGTGGGTACACGAACTGTCTATATCAATTTGTTTGCTATTTTAGCCTTGTTAAAACGTATCTGCGTTGGTGAGCCGAATAAATAAATAAATTGAAATTAATGTCCCATTTATGCTTATGGTTTAAACGACACTACACCACACACAACTAAGTAATCTGCAACGTACCTACTTATGTATATCTGTACAGGCAGTAGAGGATTAATATACTACGGTTCTTGTCTCCATGTACGGAACCCTACAAAATAATATAATATAAAACACATGAATACAACAATTACGCAACCGTATCTTAGAGTATTGTTTACTTTATAATAAATTCATCTATGGTTTTAAGCTGACTATTACAGACTTTCTTCAGACATGTGCTACAACTAGTGCCGTATGCTGTTATAGCCTATGACCATCGTTAAACTTGATTGCAATTTACACTTCCATAATATTATATGTGGTATTTAAGTTTAAATATCCTATAAATTGTGCAAGGCTATACTAACTACGAATAGATTGGTCAGCTTTTTTACTTCACATCTTCCTTGTTTAGTTTTATTTATCGGTTATTTGATGTTTTGCAAGGTGATAGAACAAGTGTGGTTCGCCACACCTATTTGTAGTAAGATGAAGTTCTTATTTTATGATGGAAGGGTGTGGTAGCTGGTTCACTTTCATATGTTAAAATTCTATTCCTTGGGAGTAGCAACGTATCTATGATTGACTTAAGGTAGAATATTTCATATGGAGTCGCTTATGGATAGGTAGCAATAGTCAAAGGTTTTCATTGAATGTTTGTAACGATATAAGCAGTAAGTATAACAGTCGGTATTTTATATGTATGTCATCTACAGAGCTACACGTTTAAGAAGAATAACGTTTTTTTAAAGTTTTTATAGAAGATAATTTATATAGTTGATCAAAACAAATTCCTATTATAATAACTAAAGCATTGCCTTTGCAAATAAGTTACTTAAACAAGATTCAAACGTAACATCTACTTGTCTATGTCCAAGGGACTTAATCAACTTGATAAATAATATTAACATACATTTATTTTAGATAATTAACCAGGCGACTTTAATTTATCTCGACAGAACCCACTAGCAGGCAAAATGGTTAACCTTTTCAAAATATATCACTACGAAGTGAATTTACGTAGTCATACATTCTGTGCGTAGTTAACTTCCCGTAATGCTGCATACAAAGAACGTGCTTATTACTCAGTTGTCTATTGACAAACTTTGTTTATGACAATACACGGGTTATAAAAAGTTAACGAAGTATTTTGAAATATGTTTGGAGTTGCGAGTAGGTACTAAACTTACAATGACAAATGTTGATTTACTACTTAATTTCGAGTGAGAGATAAATCTCTTATCGACGTCATACAAATGTAGTAAAAGTATATTTAAAGAGTGAATTAATGTATTGATAGTAAAATTAGCGTTACACTAATACAAGGCTTTATATGCCTAGATATTATAATATGTAAGCATTGTAGGTATTTTTATGTTTTGTTGGATATTAATATTTATATTTAGTTTGAAGTGAAGACTTGTAAATCATATGTATTTTAGATAGTTTTTTTAATAAACCTACTTTTAAAGACTTGTATATTAACGTACGAGAATTATCAACCGCTAAAAGTTAGACAAGTTATTCAAACAGACTTACATTGCGCAAGATTTGCCAACATACCGTGCGTTGCAGTGATAACTTTCATAGCAATGATTGCAAACGTGAAATATATTAGAGTTTTAAAGACCATTTACAGCGAAGGTGTTCTCCACGGTAAATGAGTACGGCTCGTTTGCACGGGTTCGCCCACGCGGGCCGCGAGTGGCGCCAACTGACCAGTTCACTCCGCTTGGCGCCGCGATATAAATCGTCACATTAATTATATTCATATTCCTTTAAGGTTAAACAATAAGGCATTTTTTGCAATATTTTTAAGATCATTGCCATTTTGTGTAGATTTATTGTTGTATCCATCAGCTTTAGATCAGCCTCAGCCTAGATATGGTCCTCCTTTAATTGGCGCCATTCCAACCATTTGGCGCCTTTGCTCATTTGAAGAAGTAAACCGGACTTAAGCAAAAACAATCACACCACTAGATCTTGAAAAATTGGTGAAAAATTGGGTCAAATTGGTGAGGCTAAATCAGAGTATTTATTTATTTTTATTGAACTAACAGCTAATTAACTTTTAACAATGTCTATTAATCGTTAGAACTTAATGGTAAGCCAATAAATGGCATCAAAGTTCTCCAGAGTTTTTGTGGCGCCACGGTAATCGATGATATTTACGTTTAATTAATGTACTATTAATTACTACTTACGGTCGTTCAACCTGTCTATTACCTTTATTTTAGTATCGATAAACTGTATACTTACTTGAAATTTGAAGAAGTTCTCAGAGAATTATGTTTTAGCGTATATCATTAATCACGTACCAGACATGGCCCACGCGAAGTTCGTGGCGCCACAGACACGAACATTTACTCCACTTCGCGCTTTGATATAAATCTTAATAATAATTACTTAGATTCGTCTATCATTTATTTTATAACCTTGATAATTATATTGAAATCGGGTCCATTTTCTTTGTAAGTATTATATTTGAATGTATTATGTTTTATGGTTAATGCATTTTATTGTGTATGCCAAAGTATGTTGTTTTATTTGTGGTATCTAAGTTAATTAATTATTCAATTAGCGATTATTGTTCTTCTGTCAATGTTACTGGTTTAAAGTTTTAAACAAATTGTGGTGTTGATACTACTGTTGTTAGGAATTGAATAGGTAGTAGTAGGTAATAGTATTTCATTGTTTATCTAATTTGCTTCACTGCAAAAGTAAATTGTTTATAGGAATATTACACGAAATTATTTTACCTGCGGTCTGGTAATATAAATTTTATTACTTTTGACTAGTAAACATAAATAAAAATGGATCTATATCGTATAATCTAAAATGGATGCGATGTAACCGTCGTACTAGTATATTACGACAATTACATATATCAGAAGTGGAGTAAAACCCAGTACCTACATTATGTCAGTAGGGTTCACTGAGCATGACCCAAATCGGGGTCACCGCCTAAGTAACTTACAGGTGTTCTATTAATCTTATGACTCATAATATCACGTCCTAGATCCTGAAGTAATCAACAAGCTACCCACGTACCTATTTCATCTAGAAAAGAGCTGACCTAAAAGACATAAGGCAACTCAAAGTGCTTTGCACATCATAGAGTACTAATTTTGTTGGACGCAAAGTTATCTCGAGAAGGCCTTAATTTTAAGATGATATTGGAGCAAAGTGCCTCCGTGCATAGTACGCTAATTTCGTTTGGAGCAAATTTTCCTATTAAGCCTTTGGAGCAGTCATTTATGAAATTTATACGACTTTTATAATATTCCTTGATGAAGATATTTTTTAGGATTCGAAGTAAAAGTTAGTATTGTTATTAACAGTGAGATAGATTAGTAAGAAATACTTTATACTATCATATCTTGCATCCTAATTATAATTTTGATGAAGTAGCCAACGAACATTCTCTTCACTTGATGGTCGATTCCATAGATTGTATTTGAGTCCTACTAGAGATTAGCCTTTTACGATTCGACGCCTCATTTAAGACTAAGACTATTTCCCAAGCCTCTTAAGAAAGTATTGTGTAATTCAGCTGCTGAATTAAAGCATTAAGAAATTTACGTAACATTTCTATCACTACTGGGATGAAGACAGCTATAAATCGCAAAAAGCGGACCTCACTTTAAGAAAGCGATTTCTCGAATCGCTTAACAATGCGTCCCCGAGTACAATACTCCAGCCGCGCGGGATCCAGCCGATTTCTTTACCCTGACGGTTTATACAACTGTATCACAGTGGGCTTTTGTGACATGGATCAGATCAGATTGTTATATTATTATTAATGTTATATGATTATTTCGGTCTAATAATAGCAATGCTACAGCGCTGCTGACCTCTGGTCCAAGGGTGTGTTAAGGGAGACAAAAAAATAGTCTTCAGGGCACGCAACTGTGGCTGAGGACTCTAATCTGGGGTAGATAAGTTAGATTAGATGTCAATAGGCGCAGTGATCATTTACCATTAGGTGGACTGGATGTAATTATAGTTTTTTTGTAATTAATAAGGATGATATGATTTAAAGATGTTTAAATTACCTACATTATAGTGCATAAAATAATAACTTAAGCGTCGCGTAGCGTTCAATTGAGAACCATATACAAAGGAAATTAGATTCAAATGTATTTAGCAAACAGTAATATCGTAACAGCAATTGAAAAAGACCTGTATTCCTATCTAAAATTGCTCACTGAGGCATTCCTACGTCTGAAGACCCAGTTGGGATACGTTGGTTATTTTTACGAAATTCATAGCAAAGGAAGCCTCACCTATCTTCTATATTTAATCCAGAATGTCGTCGGATCGACCGCGAGATATCCCGTCTCAAGTTTTGGCGAGGTGCCTAAATTTGTTAAACTGGGGAATGCTTTTTAGGAAAAGGATGCAGTCAGATCTATCTTTGATATAAAATCGCTTTTAAGCTTTGCCGATATTATTTGGTCTCAGATTGTAGGTATATACGAGTAAATGGAAGTAAAACATTAATTTAATAGAATCAGTCGTTACCTGGCAAAAACATGCTATTAATTTAGGATACAATAAATTTTGGGGAAACTTTTAGTTTTATTATAAGTTAAGTAAAATATCGTATTTTTCACATGTTTAATACCAATCGTGCGAATGACGCGACACCAGTAAAGTTATTTGAAAGTGCTGTCAGATTATAAGCAACGATTATAGAGGAATTTCTACTAAACTGATGATGCTTAAAATTTTAATGGATTTTTTTAAAATATAGTCTACTATTAAAAAAAAACTCTTTTCGTTTGTTACTTTAAAGTGGGCTGATATACCTATTATGTAGTTCTGAGCTATACCTCTATCTATAGACATATTTAATGTTGTTATTAACCGTCATTTACTGATAATTTCACGCTAGTTTCATGTACGCACACACTTACAAAAAACTAGCGTGGTTTCATGTCAGCACCTTTGTATAATTACCCTCACATAATCACTTTTATAGCTCGACCATTTTAAAAATCGCGTCATTTTTTTGTTTGGAATGATAGATTTACCTACTTTATTTATCTGAGGTTATTTAAAACAAATTGAGCAACAAGTGAGTATTAAATGAGTAATTTGGTGTTGTATTTTCGCTTCCGTGCAGCGCAAGACACGTCAAGTCTTGGTCTGTTTGTTGGCATTGGACAGCAGTCTTTTAACTTTGTCAAAGGCCTTAAATATAGGTGCTCCACTATTTAGCCAGTTTTTAAAACATATGTGTCTAGTAGTGAGATATAGTGAGATATAAAAAGGCATAAGCCAGACCTATAAACGCATCTCGACAGAAAAATAACTTGCTAATCTCATTTATATTTCGCTCAAGGTATTACAAGTAATATGACGTAAGTATTTGATTGACCTTATACGACTTAACTCGCTCGCTTTCTAATAATCTCTTTACTGCCTTCAATTTTCAAAAGCAAATACCCAGAATGCAGTTTATGCCTTTTAGTTGCATCATTTGCTTGATTGCGGCGAAGTACCTAATGGCTTAATAAAGTTATTCACGGAATTTCACGCCATTTCGTAACGACATATTCACCACGGCCATTAGTGATTTTTTTAAGTTATGTCATTTGATTGCAATGCTTGACACTATTTCCAATACCAATATTGCCCTTATTACCTAAGTGGTTTGCAGTGTTTGTGTCAAGTGTTTGTTTTATCTATGTGTGTGTCTATGAAAATAACGATATTTACATTATTATAAGGTTATTAATGTGAATCAATAGAGATAAAGAATTTTGCATTAATCAGCTTAATCGACCAAAAAAAGGTTTCGTTCGTCGACGAAAAAACTTATACGAATAGTTTAATTAATCCGATTGAAGATCTAAAGAACTAAAAGAATTTTATAAGCAGTCTGATTTGCACTTCAGTCTCTTTGTAACGAACATACCGCCAAAGGAGGTTGAAATCGAGAAATACGAATAGGCCAACGCTTCTCAACCTTTATCAATTTCTACTAAATGCTTAAAAATTGAAATTGTTTAAATTTTGAAAGGTGTCAATATTTGTGTTCATTTTGATATGCCGATTTCAAATGAATTATAATTTTGAATGTAACACTTTGTATTTACTCTTAGAAGCGATACGAGTACAGACCTATTTCCTATTATACGTATCCGTGGCATTCCAGCTCAGTCCTCATGGGTAGCAACGTATCTGTGATCAACCTCAGGTAGGACCTTGGTCTTATTTGGGGTTGATTACAGATGTCCATGGGCGGCAGAGGCCACTTACCATCAGGTGGACTGCATGCTCGTTTGCTACTTCGATGAAATCAAATGAATACAAAATTTTATTCTGATAATTAAATCCTAGAATAAATGTGTTAAATATTTATAAAATGCTAGTAAATCACTTTATGGTTCGATTTTTATAGTGATAGGAAGCTGTTTTATTCTAGTTTGAATGGAGTAATTAGGTACCTAATGATAGTCATATGAGGTACCCTAGGTTGATCTGTGACTCTAAGTAGAACATGCAATGGATGAGCATATAATATATGAAGTCGCCTATGGACATCAAGAAAGTCCTTGAAATCATGTCATTTGTTTTTTACATTTAGTATATCTGTAAATGTGATTCGTATATTTGCATTTAAAATGAGTATCAGTGGATACATAACGTACACAAACATCTACAAGCGTAATTTCCGGATGGATTCTCTTCAGTTTAATTTCAATCAGTTTGAAAAACACTGGATAAGGATCTCTCAGTCCGTTGGTGGGCGTAATTATATTGGTTCATTTCAATCTTTACACTCCACTACGCTCGTCGAGCGAAAAAAGAATGGAGTCTATTTACAATCTGCTCGGGATCGTATAAAACGTAAGCGAATGTTAAAGCCATTCTAGCAATTCAGCGTGCAAGTTAAACGAGATGTCTTAACTTGTAGTTAACTTTTTGCGTGTATTTTGCTTGAGTTTTTGTTTTTTGTGCTGTCTAAGGTAGTGTTATATTGTCGGTCTATTAGTTATGTATTTCTTTCTTCTATATAGAAGATGATTATAGACTTCATATAGTGAAGATGCAGCAATGTCTTCTTGTAACTATTAAACAAAAAAATGAATTTTAAAATGATTGGTTGTTTGCGCTTGCACAGCGGTTCATACTACATTTTACATACATACATACTTACATACTTTTTTTAAAAATTATGTAACATCATGATATTAAAATGGACGTAAGAAATCTACGGTAGGGTACACTAAGCCGCGTGTTCGATGATCTAATTTACTCATTAAGTATTATCAAATTTAATGAAAAATCCACATGCGCCTAAATGGTATTTAAACTTCTTAACTTAATTAAAACAGTCAGTTTACCTTATCCAAGTATTGCAGCGTCAAATGTTCGAAGTTTCCAGAAGTTATCTTCAAAGTTCAGCAATCTACCTCGTAGGTTGGGCCAATGTCTCTGCAAATGGCTCTCTAAGTAGCCCGAAGCAGTCTTAGGATCACTATAACTCTTGAATGTTGTTATGAAAATCCCTTTTGTATAATGCGAAGGAACGGGTCCTATAATTATGCCGGGGATGGTGCTTATGGAAATGATATGGTAAAAGTGAAATTAGTCTTGTTAAGGAAATTATAGCAACTTTTAATTTTAACAAACAATAATAATACTAGATGTTTCCGTGAAGATACGTCTATTTTTAGACAAGAACTACTTTAACATAACAACAAAAATATTGTGAAACCTAAGAAAATTAGATGGGTACTTAAATTATGTTGAAGGACACACGCGCGTTATTTACCAACTTTATATTAAACTAGCGGATCTCCGCGGTTTCACCCGCGTTTAAAAAGTAAAAAAGGAAAAATATTTAAACATAAATGTCATCCCGCGCTCCCGCGACGGCGCGCGCGGACGCGTGGAGCGCGCGCTAATGGATTTTTCAAACATTAAAGTAGCCTATGTTACGCCTTAAACCTTCAGCTATCTTCCAGTGAAAGTCCCGTCAAAATCGGTCCAGCGGTTTAGAAGATTAGCTCAGCCAAAAAATTTAATTGCATTTTCGTTATAGGTATCGTGTATACTTTCATATGCATTAAGTAAAAAAATGTTATTTTGGAATCACAAACAGACACTTCAATTTTATTTATTTGTATAGATTTTAGTACCTACGTATCGTAGTCGTAGACAAGTCATTTTAGACTTTAATTGACAATCAGGTACCTCGTAATTTAACTTTGCAATATAAAAAACCAATAGGTCCGTTTCTTTTTAAAAAAAATAGCTATTCGATTTTTACAATCCCATTCCGTTCATTTCGATTCCGTAACGCAAGCGTCCAGAAAACAGGACATTACAAGCAAATGCTACCAAATACAAACTTTAAAATGCAATCTTTGCGGAAACGCAAGATTAATGGGAGAAACGTTTAAACGTTTGGGGTGACAGTGCCAAAAATCCTAGTGTGTGCAAAAAGCACCTCTGCGGTGAATTTCCTTCATTACGTGGTGGAATTAGCGTTAGTTCTACTTGCAAGAGGGTGGCCACATGCAAGTCATTATGCGGACGATCATTGAATTAATTGTGAGCTAGTTAAGCGGTGTTTTGGCGTAATTACGGATCTGCAGTAATTATTGTTTTTGGACGTTATGCGAACGTTATATGGGTTAAATTACTTGAATAGTATATTCAAGCCTTGTTTACTGATTTCAAACGTTTAAAAATCGAGCACGTAAGCAATTTTTGGTAGTTATCACAAAATTAAGTAAAATAATTACACTGATACAGAAATATCCAATTGATAATATTTATGAGATATTTGTTTTTTAAATACAATTATTAATAATCTTTTCTTTCAAAAACAAACTGAACATAATGACTTCTTTCATTCTCTTAAAAAAACTTTAATTAAAAGTATTTAACTAATATAAATGAAGAGATATAGCTATTAATGCCGAACACATGTCTAGATACAATTTCTTGTAGCTTCAATATTTAGTTTATTTCTTGTACTTAATTTTGTATTATAGTTGGAAATTGGAGTCCCGTATTTGCTTTACAATGGCGTCACAAAACAGAAGTTAGATTTGTTTTCGCTAAACCTAATTTCGGCTGCTTAACGTATGTCTGTATTATGTACGAGTATATGTATGTGTACGGAAACTTTTGAAGTAAGTTAGTCTCACGCTCTATTGCACTGGAAATTCAATAGTTTCTCAAGCAAACTAATATGTACGATATGTAGTTCAAGGAAAATACTTATGAACTATTTTGGTTATTTGATATGAAATCTTATAGTTTCTAGAATATTGTTATACAGTCATATTCTGAAAACATAAATATTGTTTATCGATTAGATAAATTTCCGAAACAAACTGCAAATAGTGCTGAAATAAATCCACTGCAACCCAAACAAAAACTAAATCATACTTGAAAATCCGAACCGATAGATTCTCGAGTGAATTAATAGTTTTAAAAGCGAAGTCGGAAAACCGTAATAAAATTAATAAAGCACTCGAGTCTCAAGGCAAAGAAGTTTTCAGTTAAAATAGTGAATAGATCGCGTTTCACTAGCAACTTTGCATATTTAAGTGAAGATAAGGGTTATTCCATTTCCCGGTATGAGCACGGCCTGAGATCGGCGTTACGCGGTCGGGAATCGAATTAGGTTGGGTCCGATGGTATCTACCGTTGATAACAACTGACTACGATACCAGACGATTCCTTTTAATGGCTGGAAATGAGTTTTTCTTTGCCGTGGCTAATTGAATTAAAGTTTTGATTTGGTTTCGAATCTGACAACTAAAACCTGTTCAGCAAGTAGGCAAATAAATTTTTAAGTATTTGATATGAATAATATTTTACTTTTGCACATTTAAGTGAAGATAAGGACTATTCGATTTCCCGGTATGAGCATGGCCTGAGATCGGCGTTACGCGGTCGGGAATCGAGTTAGATTGGGTCCGATGATATCTACCATTGATAACAACTGACTACGATACCAGAAGATTCCTTTTAATGGCTGGAAATGAGTTTTTCCTTGCCTTAGCTAATTGAATTAAAGTTTTGATTTGGTTTCGAATCTGACAGCTAATTCCTGAACAGTAAGTAGACAAACACATTTTTTTTTGTATTTATATAAATAGTACCTAACTTTTGTACATTTAAGTGAAGATAATGGCTATTCGATTTCCCGGTATGAGCACGGCCTGAGATCGGCGTTACGCGGTTGGGAATCGAATTAGGTCGGGTGCGATGGTATCTACGGTTGATAACGACTAACTACGATACCGGCCGTCCGGACGATTCCTTTTAATGGCTGGAAATGAGTTTTCTTTGCCCCCGCTAATTGAATTAAAGTTTTGATTTGGTTTCGATTTTGACAACTTATTCCTGCACAGTAAGTAGGCAAGTAAATTTTTAGGTATTTTATATAAGTAGTACCTAACTATATTTAGGTAAAGATATGGTTTTTCATTTCCCGGTATGAGCACCGCCTGAAACCGGCGTTACGCGATTGGGAATCGAATTAGGTCGGGTTCGATGGTATCTACCATTGATAACAACCGACTACGATACGTCCGTTTGGACGATTCCTTTTAATGGCTGGAAATGAGTTTTTCTTTGCCGTGGCTAATTGAATTGAAGTTTTAGTACAGTTTCGATTCTGACAACCGATTCTTTCACAGTATCTAAGTAAGTATATAAGCACGTACTTTACGTCAATAGTATATACCTAAAATTTGCATATTTGAGTGAAAATAAGGATTATTCCATTTCCTGGTATGACCACAGCCTAGAATCGGCGTTACGCGGTTAGGAATCAAATTAGGTCGGGTGCGATGGTATCTACCTTTGATAACAACTACTACTGACTACGATACCAGGCGATTCCTTTTAATGCCTGGAAATGAGTTTTTCTATGCCGATGCTAATTGAATTAAAGTTTTGATTCTGACAACTGCAGGAATCTGCATGTTTTTTTTATTTTAAGTTGTGACCAGTAAGTATCTTTTTCCTTTCCATCAAAATAACAATTATATTTATCTGTACTTAGTTCATTATTTTATGAAAAACTTTAAGGTTTATTAATTTGTCGCTTAATTTATTTAAAGGTGGCAGAGCTGCTAGGTAAATCTGAAAGTTTTCATTATGCTAGGCCTTCTTAACTTAGATACACTATCTATGACGCTATGATACATCAAAATCCATTGCGTAGTTTAAAGAAATCTAAGCATTCATAGAAACAGACAGCGGAAAGCGACTTTGTTTTATATTATGTAGTGATTGACACAATAAACCATAAACAAAGCTGCTAGTTACACAAATAATGCTACAAACGCAATCCATAAAAATGACAATCTATCAAAGCTTAGAAAATGCCTGTTATCTATATCCGTGCTAATTTAATGAACGTTGCAGTTTAACCAAGCCGGTATTCCTTTAAGGAGTTCTCGAGATAGGCGAGGAGCGCTGCAGGCTGAAATCGAATTAGGTCGAGCGATCCTATCGCTCTTGCTGCAGACGTTGATAACATCTGCGAGGCACTGAACGTTCTTCAACTCTGTTGAGGAGTACGTAATTGACGGGTTTAAAGAAGTAAGTGTTGTATTTTTTGTACAAACCTAAAAGGGTTTTTTATAAAGGGTAAGGTGGGGTGAAGTTTTGGGTTGATTTTACTTAAACTTTATTTTGAGATTTTTTGTTACGCGACTGTCATATTGATTAGGTAACAATATACTCAAATAATGGAACTTACTTCTAATTGTTGTATCTAAATAAATTTATGTTAAATAGTACGCTGGGAGAATATTTGAGTAACTGCTTTAACTTGCTTTGAGATTAAAGTGAGCAATTGTGATAATATTAATGTAATATGTGTATTTATTCATTAATTTACACGTGCTAGTAGATAATGCAGAAACCTTAATTTATATCTTTTTAATATGTTTACTATATAACTTGATATACCTGCCTGTCTACATATCTTTTAGGTCATAAACATACCGATTCGATATCCGTATTGTTAGTTTCAATTTAGAAAACACACGCGTCTTTTTGAGAGCAATATTGTGTGTCGATATTGTGATAACGTCACTATCTAACAATTGTCTCTTCATTTGGTATTATCAATTTTGAACCTTAAGGTGTTTTAATAGAGAACATGTGTACGCAAACGAGAAAGAGAAATATCTACGGTGGACGGTGAAATGACGCTTTATTGGACAGTAGCTAGACAGTTGACATTCAAAAAATATTAAGAAATTGTATTTTGTGTTATTGTATTACAAAATTGTAGTGTTTTCTTAAGAGTATTGTACCAAAAGATATCTACTGCTAAATATAAATAATATAATAGTTCTATGAAGTTTATCGTATGTTATGATATATTATATTAGTCCTTAGACTAACTTGGGACTCACTGACAGAATCCAACAAAATTACGTATAATATGATAGAATTTGATAGAATTACATTATTTAGATAGTGATGATGGTATGTCAAAAAGACCATCTAAGTCTTCATTAAATTTCTAATCATAGATATATTATAGCTTTACTCTTAAATTTTTTTCAAAACCTTTTTGATCTGAATTTCTCTTCAATCGTACGTTCAAACACGTGAGAGTTATACAATAATGTTCTTTATAAATAAAAATGGTTAGTGCGTTACGTCCCGCCGACCATTCTTAACATCTGTTACTGCGTTGCTTACGGCGTAAAATGTGTAGAGAAGTGTAGCTTAGAAAAATAAAGATGGTAGTTAAATATTTTATTGTAATGAAAGGAGAGTGAAATAAAGTTATATATTGTGCGATTATGTTAATTATAATTCAAACATAATTAAGGTATTTATGTAGCATCATACGTTGGCATTGCCGGTATTTTCATCCATTGGAACCCGCCAGGCTTCTAAAAGAGGCGGAGACCTACATTCAGCGGTGGGATATGAAATATTTGAACAAACTTACCAGTATTATTACAGGCTAACCAGTATTAACAGGCATTATTTACCTATTAGTATTTTTTCGGTAGGTGGTATTGTCGGGTTTGGTGTGATCTAATAGGGAAATAACATGGGAATTTTATTATTTAAAAAATAACAATGTATATTATCAAAATCTATGCCACTCTCCATTAAATCACGATTCATACGAATCATTATACATACATATATTACCAGCAAAGTCTCGTCAAAATCAGTTCGTTTTCATCACTATTACATACAAACGTACATATAGACAGACATACAACTTGACAAACTAATCAGTTTGATTACTTCGTCGATATTTATAATGGTAGTTCAAATACTTTACCTACAGTATACTTGCATTCTATATTTACAGTAGTTATTGTTTTACTGCTACTTATTTTCCGTCGTAAAACCTTCGCGCAGTAAATGTTGGTAATGATTGTTTTGATTGTTGCTTATTATCAGTTGTAATTTACATCGTGGGATTTATTATTCGTAGTATACTACTTTTAACATACGGCTACACTTGTATGTATTTTGTAGGACGCCAACAACATCAACCAATTTGTAAGATGCTATCTGAAAACCGCGGTCTTTTTTGGCTAATCTGTTTATCATTATTAAATTTTTTCGTATTTTTTTGGCTTGAAGTCTATCAACAAGAACAAACAAAAAGACAGATCATAGGTAGATACTATAGTACAGACACTAAATAAAAAAATAATTAATACATTCATACGATTATTACTACTATACAGCTACTACTATACTACTACTACTACTACATACTCCGTTCAATTAAAATGAAAATTGGTTTCTCGAACTATTCAAATGTAATTGAGAAAATTGCACGTAAACGTGTGGAATACTTTTTAAATTAGGTGTTGGTGAAATATGCGCTTATAAAGTCGTAAAAAGTATGTTCCTTAACTTTACATCGGTAGAGCGGAAAATTATGAAATAATTTAAAGTTAACTTTAAAAAATACTCAACTGAAATTGGTTTGAAAATGTTGAGTATTTTTGAGTCATTGGATATTTTTGGTTGCAGTTTAATGACGGCAGTAGTATTTAACACCGCTGTTTTCTGATTTTTATATGGAGACATACTTACCCAACGCGAATTAAATCAGGTAAAATGATAATCTTATCTGGAGTTAATTGCAAATGTTCATGGGCGGCAGTGACTACCCAATATCAGGTTGAAATGCAGTTCAATCGTTTGTTACTTCCATCAAAATACTAACCTATTTCACTCATGAGCCTATAAAATGTATGTTCTTCTCAGTAACAGAATCGAAACCTTCTAAAAATGTTGTGATTATCCAACTGAGAAGTTTGAATTGTCCTAGATTTCGGGAATCAAAGATTTCTTTTACCGGCAATTAAGAACAATCACTGATCAATTAACATAGAAATCCTCGAGATGTGAATTGAAATAACACTTTGAACCTTGACACCACTGATTTCTCACAATTAAAACGGGTTAATTAAAGGTATGAATTCACAAAAAATGCCCGACAAAAAGTATAGGTAACAAGTTACAGGTATAGGTTAAAAATTGTACGTTTTAGCTGCAATTAAAATAAATTTATGAAACAATTATAAAATGGTTAATTTTAAATTAATTATCATAAACTTTCGGTGCAATATTTTATGTTTTTTATATTTAATATTTTTATTGTAATGTTGCAGTATGTTGCATAATTTACCGGTTGTATATTCTAGCGCAAAAATTTACCGGTTATTAGGGATTCTCCCTAGTAACCGGTAAATTGTAGCACTTGTAGCACAGGTAATTGTAGCTCTTTTTGGTACGTTCGTTTTGGTATGAATACTAATACTGATATTTTATTTGAAAGGTCAATGTCTCAAATAAAAACCGTACGGTTAAATTGAACCACGAATATACGTGTCGTCATGTTAAGGAAAACTGCTAAATATTTTGGGCCGCGGTTTATTTGGCTTCCTTTTATCGCTACTTCTGTTTATTAATTTACAGGTTAATGGCCACCAACATTGGGGTCTGATATACATTTTGTTAGTGTAATGGATATTTGTTTTTCTAGATATTACTTGTGTTACCACTACCTCCCACTAATAGGTAACCACTAATATTAAGTGAGCAAAAAGATATAATTATGTAAGCAAGGTAATTAATAAAATGACTTCGATATTAAATTTTAATTACCCGTAACGTATGCAAAGGATGAAACTGCATTTCTCGTAAAATTTAATAAAGGTTTTAATTTTACATTATTAAATGCAGTATTATTCTTAATAGAACGTAGAGTTTCATCTTCTTAGTGCAGTATATTCTAAGCTTTTTTATGATCAAAGTAACAAACGAGCATGCAGTTCATCTGATGGTAAGTGGCCACTGCTGCCTACGGACATCTGTAATCAACCCCAGATAAGATAAAGGTCCTATCTGAGGGTGACCACAGATGCGTTGCTACCCCTGAGGATAAATGTCTCCCTTACCACACTTTTCAAACAAGAACACAGCAGTGCTTAACACTGCTCTTATAACGCAGAAATAGGTGTGACGGTGGTGCTGCCAGAGTCGAACTACAGAGTACCACCTTTATTCTGACAAGTAAAGCTAGTCTGACAAGTAAAGCGTTTGGATTCGGTCTCCAGCCTAGCGTGTCTAAATGATGAACTTAGATTTATGTTTGAGATCTGGACATTTATGTACTTGTCTCATTACATGACATTTATAGAAATGTAGTACGGGGTACCTTTTCCCACTTCATATGAAACATGAGTTTTTGTTAAAATACTTCAACTAGTGGCTATCTTAAAAATAAAAACTGGACTACTTAAAACTTTTATATTTCAGTTTTCAGGCACCGCATTTAAAATTTATACAGTCTATGTCACTATGAAAATTATGATTAATCCAACGACATTTCATATTATTTTGTTAAAATCCGTCAAGCCGTTTGGTCTGTAGGGCGTGCAATCTCAGATAAATAAAAAGGTAGATTACTCACCGCCTTGTAATTGAGTGAAGTCAAAAAACTACGCTTCTTTCGTGTAGTTCGTGTAGTTTCTTGTCATTACCTTTAGTTTATTTACGCTCACATAATCACTTTTATAACCCGACCATTTAAAAAATGGCTTCAATTTCTTGTTAGGAATGATAGATCCACCTACTTTATTTGTCTGAGCGTGCAATAGAAATTGACATAAATATACATACGCTTGAAAAACATTACCCTTCTTCTGACGTAGTCGGGAAACAATCACGGATAGTTTCCATTATTCGTACACTAAATTGTAAAGTTCCTTAGTTGTATATTCTAGCTTTTTGTTCGTTGTAAGGCAGGAGGTTAACGACCGCAACATTTTAGTGCAAGTGTCTCATTTTCACATGAATGCGGGCACTTCCTATGTTTATCGTTGTAGGTCACTGTACATTGAGTTAGTTTTGTCCGCTAAAAGCTCGCTTATTGTAAACATTGTTACATTTCCTACACTTGTTCGAGATTCGTTTCGTTCTTCGAGAACGAATGCGGTTTCTTTAAGTTGTAATAAAAAAATTGACAGACATCAATAACATTTAGTCTATCTATTTATAATTAATTCTTTTTATTTGGTGGCGGAGCGGTTATTATACCGGTCTGACGCGTCGTGGGTCCCGGGTTCGGTTCCCGGCTAGACAGATATCTGAATGATGAGTTTAGATTTCTGTTCTGGGTCAGGGTGTTTGTGTATTCGTCTTTGTATGTCCATGGTAGCCACGACAGGAGAAAATTCTACTGTGGGGCTATGTGTGTAGAAAGCGTCTTTCTCTGTTCAGTTGTGATAAGTGTGAGGCACTGATACACGGAATTTTAACTTGGTTCATCATAGATACATACATACATTGTATAGATCTTTGTGGTTCATATTTATATTTTTCATTAAATTACAATACTATTTCACGACGCTCAATTTATCAACAGCAACCCACTGTAGGAAACCTCTCTCGACAATTGGCCAATATCACTGGATGTTACATCTAGTAATTTGATTTACTATGTAGCTAATTAGCATGTAGGATTTGTTCATAAACGTTGACGCAACTACTACGAAACTCTCGTTTCCTTAGCACACGAATGCTAGCCAAGCTTTATCGCTGCAGATAACCCCGTGTTCGTATGCATCCATTAAAAGTTTCCCGTTCCACCCAACGCCAGCCACTCGGTGCCAATCGGTGGAACTTTTAGTTACCATCGTTGTCTTGTGATTACACTTTATAACTACTATGAGTTGATCATTTTCTTTTGTAGTAGCTTTTTATGCGGCTTTCTTTGGTTATTTGGATATCTTTTATGCAGTATGTATTTGGGTTGCTTAACCAGTGTTCTGTTTCCTCTGAGTTTTGCATGATATATTTACCATATTAATCGCCTTTATGAGTAGTAATCTTAATTATTATAAATGCGAAAGTCCGTTTATTTGTTTGCTTGTTTGTTTGTAACGCTTTCACGCTTTAACTACTCAACCGATCGTTATGAAATTTTGCACACACGTTCCTGGGGCTCTGGAAAAGGATTTTATCCCGAAAAGTAATACTACTCCCGGGGGATAGAAAAGTAACTTAGTATTTTATACCTACGGCCTTTTGTGTGAATGAGCGCGAGCGAAGCTGCGGGTAAATACTAGCAGCTTATATAACCCGATTTCTATGTTCTAACATGGAAATATATATTTCAAAACAAACAATAATATTTAAATTGTACTATACCCTAATCTACCAATTTTATAGAAGGCCAAAATATTTATAGCATAAGTAAGAACAGTTATGGTTATTTTGATGTGATACTTATTTCACAAACCATATTTTCACGACACAAAACTAAACGAAAAGTACCTACACAAATTGTCACGATTAACTAAAACGAAAGACTTTTCGACATACACTATTGTTCGTGAGCACAAAGCATTAGTAGAAAATGATTTTAATTACTTCCTACTTTTATTGTAGGTCACAGGTTCGGGCGTGCTTGAGTGCATCAATTAAAAGTTTGCCAACTCTTCACCACGGTAGGTCACCTGGCACGAGCCATTGTTTTCTAACTATGGCCACTGAATTACGAAACAGAAAGGTCAAACCTGAAAAATAATTTGAACTTGTTAAATAAGTGTAGTTTGACCTTATATGGAACCAAGCTTTAATTTGAGCATATTTGGGCCTCTATTTACTTATTTTTCGTATGTAAGTCGTTTTTAGAAATAGAAGTAGCAAACGAGTATGCTTTTGCCTAATTAAGTGGTCACAGTGGTCTGTAATCAACCCCAGATAAGATCATTATCACATTCCTGCCTGAAGTCGGTCACATATACGTTGCTACCCCTGAGGACTAAGTTGAATCGTTTTGATTGAGTATGTCTCCCTCACCACCTTGTTCAAACCAGAACACAAAAGCTGTTATAAGGCAGTAACGTAACACACAGTGGAGTACTAGCTCGTTTGCTAATTCCATCGAATAAAAAAATAGTTGTATCCTAATAATTATGGATCTTTAAAAATGATGTATTTTTTATGTTTATTTAAATCAATTGTTATTATCCTTCATTAAGTATCATCCTAGAGAAATACTATGAACTTATTTTTCCTGCTAAGGCACTCATGCACCATACCTACTTATTTTCATCCCAATTTCAGCATTCTATAGATATTATAAGTACCTACGTCCAATACCGTTCAATTGGCCGCTTTTTGTAAAAAAACATTTACGTCAACAGTAATAAGAGTAAAAATATGTTTCAATTTCGTTTAAAACTTGTGCTCTCATAACACAAATGTGTACAATTGAATGTGTCGGGTAATGGAGTCATTTTCATTATTGATATTCATCGACACGATCAGGTTGCAGACAAAATACTGTATCCACTTCGAAATTGTCGGTCCTTGTTAACTTTTATTTACTTACTACGTAAAAAGTTTTACAAGAGACTTATAGACTTGTAGAGGCACATTTTAATTAAAATACATAAATAAATAACTTTTAGTAGGTATAGGCTTACCTTGTAGTATGTCGGCGAGGGTTCAATGGAGTTCCCGGAGTCCTCCAGTGTCGAGCGCTGAGGACGGCCACCGGGGGGGTTTTGGTGCGGTAGAAATCCCGCATAACCCGGCGTCGCTCTCAAGGCGTCAGGTACCTTTTGAAGGTTTCCCCACGTCATAAAAAAGATTTAGGCTTATAATATACGAATATAAAACTATAAGATATATTACTATGTATTACTATAAGATTTGTAAAAAAAAAGTATAATCCTGTTCGTTATTTACTTAAGTTTAGTTAAATTAAATTGGTTTTGATTTTGAAGTGAAGCCTTTTTATTGCAGTAGGTAAAATCAAAGAAATGTGGTAGAAACATTGGATTATAAAGTGAACAAAAAAATAACAATAAGAGTGACTTTTAGAAGATCTTCTTAAAAATTACATAACAGAATAAATTAGTCCCTAAGCTTGTCTCATCTGCATGGAAACTGCGTCGTATTCAAGGGAGCACTTCTTAGCACTATGAATTAATAGGGACCTCATTAGCCCACATAAGCCTCTTCTAAGATCACTATAGCAGTAACTATTGTATGGATTAGTGCCATTACCTATATACGCTGAATATGTGTGTTTTATTGTGCGGGTGATCGCACGTACTATACATTTTAAATGTATCGGGTTATATAATATTTGTGAGTTTTGTCATTGTGTGTTAGTAAAAAATAATAAACTATATGCAACTAAATAAGACTGTAAGTGAGTAATTTTAAAATAACTGTAATTTCAAAGCTTATTAGTTAGTTTATACTTTAAAATGCAAAACATAAAGAAATTCAGCTAACTTTGGTAGGGTACCTAAGGGCGCGTTCCCACTATGTCGTAACGATTAATTTACCGTTGGACGACTATCGTCTCAAGCTGTTCCTATTAAAACGATTGTTTGTTGTCAAATTTTTCAATCGTTTAACGACTATCGTATCTAGTTTTTCCCATTGGATCACGTCGACAGTTCATAGTTTCACGGCAGTCGTTTTGTCAATATGTCGTCACTGCAAAAAAAATTCGTAGACGACAGTAAATCATGTCGTTCAAACTACACGATTATCTGTCGTTACGACGTAGTGGGAACGCGCCCTAACAGTTGAACTTGTTTTAAACTAACCACTTTAAGATAATTAGCTCTGTTGATGAACAGGAATGCATGAAACATGAAAAAATCTAGCGAATTTAAAAAAAAAATTGTGCGCGTTCGCAAACACGATTTGCTTTGCAACCAAAAATAAGTCATATAATTACGACGCTAGATGGCGTTGAACAAGCGTATGTACATTAGTGTTACGTTACGTACTACACGTTACTACGTAACTAATTTTCTAAGATCACTCGTGTAGCAAACAAGTATTGTGTTCAATAGACAGTTCACTGAAGGGTTTGTTCCGATAGATAGCCGTGCTTAACCTAATTCCAATATCAGACATAGTTGCTTTGTTCCGATTTGAAGCTGGCTGATCCAGTGCGAGTAATACGAGATCAGGGTTGGGGAAACAATTTTGAATGTACATACATGACCTGGATTTGGAGTGGAAGGGGTGAATGGGCATCTGTTTGACCTGTTCTTCAGTTGAGATACTATAGCTAAAATATATTAATTCATTTATTAATGACTAGCGACCCGCCCCGGCTTCGCACGGGTGCAATGCTGACACTAAATATACCACAGAAACACTGATGTTGTTATACGTATAAACCTCCCTCTTCAATCACTCTATCTATTAAAAAAAACCGCATCAAAATCCCTTGGGTAGTTTTAAAGATTTAAAAACATCGGGACATAGGACAGAGAAAGCGACTTTGTTTTACACTATGTAGTGATTGTTATTTGTTTATAAAACATTTTTTTCGAATAAATCCTATTGTGCAGAATAAAATTCGCTGTTTCGCCGTTATTAGTTTCTGACGTACACCTCAACTATGAAATTACCTCGGAAATATAGTTATGTCGTTTTAACAAATATTGCGCAATAGTTTCAGGGTCTGTTTTATGAGTAGGTTAGTAATGGGTATGGAGAACAACGCAATAGTATGCTGTGATGAAATAAAATAATACGTATCTTGTGATAAATAAATAGATTTGGGATTTTTTTAAATACTTTTATTTGTTTCACAAGTTTTGTCACATTAATTACTGCCGAAAATTCACTATAAAAACAACACCGCTCTTTCGATGGTTAATTTGGAATGATAATACAATATATTATGAAGTAAATTTAAAACTACATTTTTTTTAAATTGCATTAACAAAATGTCATAGTCAATGTTAACATTCCAGTTATTTTTTTAAATATGTTTGTATTGCATGATCTGAAACAATTAAGTTCGTATCTATAAAGAACACGAGTAATCACGTAATTGCATTATTTCCAGAACTAACACGAATACATTTAATAAATTTCTAGTTTCAATAAATCACCTGAACGTTTCAGGTCATTAAGATTTTTTTATTATGCGGCGTGTGTCGCTTGGACGTCGAATATATGTAGGTATTATTTCACACTAGCGACACAAGAACGTTTACAAAAACCTACTATTTTTCAATTTATAATTGTATTCTATTATATACCTTTTGAAAACATCGTGAGGAAACTTGCACATCTGAGAGGTCTTAAAAAGTTCTTGAAGGTGTGTGAATATAATATGTATATTTATTCGCACTTGGCCAGCGCGGTCGATTTAGGCCCAAATCCTTCTCACTATGAGAGGAAACCCGTGCTCAGTAGTAGGACAACAATGAGCTGAGAACGACCAACCTTCTAATTTTAATATTTAGTTAGCGCAGTATTTATGTATCCGCTTTATTATCACATTTCCTTAAAACATGTAAGCGGGAACCAGAAATACACCTAAACCGCCATTTTGGATTGCGATATTAACAGACACTTATTTTTCATTTTTTACCGATTCAAAAAATTTAATACATTACTGCTAAAATTTCCGATTACAATGGTCAAGCGCTCGTTTAACAAAAGAAATATAAAATCGATATCTTAATAAATTACGTTGAACGTTTATCAAAGAAATACTAGTAGTTATTAAATCTACCCCCTGCCGTTACTCGTAAGCTATGTTCGTCTTAACTTGAAGCTTACTGTGTAATTACCACACATTTGTATGCAGCGTCGATCGAACATTTTGTACTTAGCTGGGCTTCTGGCCTGTATTATAATTACAGTGGCTTGCCTGCTCTGTTACGCGTATATCGCATACGTTACCAGTACTTATGACTTACGGCTGTTATACGTACCACAATGTCCTATATCGTAATTCTCACTCATTGTTTCACACAATAAACGGGTATCCGATGTCCATTAATTGGCAGCAATTTTCATAATATACTGCACACCGACCAATTAAGTAGCATCGTGTTCCAAAGACCGGTTACTAATTGAGTTGCTTTATAAAATGTTAACCTGCATTAACCTGTTGTCGCCTTAATTAATTTGCTCTTAATCTCAGACATCGACTGTTCCATTTTAGCTACCCAATTTAATACACCAACTGTCTTAATTAAAAAGAATAATGTCGAGGCGATTTATCTTCGACTTAAAGTCGCACGTGGGCTTAATTGTTATAGAAAGGCAGAGTAAATTACTCTCCAATAGCTTAACAAACAGCCGTAATCAATCACATGATTCTGACTTAAGAAGGTAATTTATACACACTTATTGAATTTTGAAAAGGTTGATTGTGTAATGAATACAGCGAACCGTTGTTCGAGTACTTAGCTAGGTAATATTCATAATATATTATTTTGATATGACAGTACCTTTTGGACCAAACCAATAGAGTAGGTGATTATTGTTAAATACTAAGTAGAATGTGTTGATATTGATTATAGAACCAGGTACTTCATTTAATTGGTATAACATCAGATAATCCTGTATTTTATAATCATTTTTGTGTATCTATATAAATATGTTTAAGATAGGTACCTATTCCAATTCTCAAAATAATCATATACCTACTGAGTGTATCAGTATTACATATTTGAGCAAAACCCGACCGCAAGCGAGCGCTGAAAAATGGAATCAATTCCCCAATCCAGGAATGTATCGCAAGAAAAATTCCAGCCAGCCTCGAACTGTCAATAAATAAAAACTGTTTTTAATAAAAGCGCTGCGCCCAACTAGCGCTCGATCGCATATTGCATCGGTACGTATAAATTCGCTAATATGCCTGAACTCGCGCGATAAAGTCTAAAATCGCACAAGTTATTTTACTGCCGGAATAATTCTTCGGATTTTTGACAGCGCAATCGAAGTTTGCCGGTAGGCCCCGTGCTTTAATTAAGCTGCTACAACTATAACCGATTTGTGTTAGTTCGGCTAAGAATTGTGGGAAATTTTCAGCTTCCACTTGAAAACTTTCGAAACCTCATGTGTTTTTGTTATGTTTGTTACTTACATTCTTGTCTGTTTGGGAACAATTTTTTATTCGATATTTGACGCATTTGCGTCACTTTTGATTGGGCTAAAATGTGGCACGTTTATAAAACTTAGTTGAAAGTGATATATTAAGGTGCTAGAGAATTCTAACGATGAAGACAGAATACTATAGCAATTCGTTACATAAACATGATAATACAATCGTATTTGCGTTCATTAGAGTTAATTTCAGAACTCTAAATCATCAAATGGGGTTCAGGGTTTAACAATGAACGATTGATAGTCCAAAATAATTAAATAAGATTAACATTAAAATCCAGCTTCGTAAGATGATGCCAACTCAACAGATCCCGTTTAGATGAGCACTAAAATACAAGCGAGTAAACATTTGCTGGAAGGATCAAATTGTCATCTTTAGACCGAGACACTATCAAAGGGACTCAGAAGGCGATCGTTTGAGTTTCGCAAGTTAGGGACCTTTATCAACTGTGGACTTTACGCATAAATTGGACCACTTTGGTTGCTCATCTAGTATGTCAGCGTCAGCTTTAAATAAATTTTCCATCCAAATACTTATTTTTTTATATAATCGAAATAGCAAACGCGAATGCAGTCCAACTGATGGTAAGTGGTCTCTGCCGCCCATGGACATCTGTAATCAACCCCAGATAAGATCACAGTCCTAGGGTCGACCACAGATGCATAGTGTAATGACTAAGATGGAATGCCTCGAATAAGTATGTCTCTCTTACCATACCCTTCAGACCAGAACATAGCAGCGCTGAATACTGCTGTTATGAGGCAGAAATACGTGTGGTGGTGGTACCGCCACCACAAATCCACAGACTTTTGTTGCGAGTAGAGAGACACACCCAATTTCAGAATAATTTTTCATTGATTTGACATCAAAATTTGTAACGACCCAAAGTATTCATGTTTTTATATTTTGTTTTTATTAAGGGGAAGTTAATAGTTATATATCGATTTAGGTATTACTTAAATCAATGCTCATAAAAATAATATTCAAGGAACTTTTCCCACTGTCCATTATAAAGTGTCAAATGAAGAGCCAGCTAATGTAATAAATACTTTGACTTTAGAAACTAACTTTAGTGTACGCATATATTAAACTAGTCCGCAAACAAAGTACGTATCTAGTTGGTCAGTAGTAAGTTTAGACGAAGTTAATTAGAACTTCTAAATGACCAAGTCCGAAGGCATGGTGTCAAACTGTCAAAAACTTTGAATTTATTCCATTATACCTACTTAATAAATTGTTTGAATTGTACTCGCAATGTGAGATTACTTAATAACTTGCACAGTGTTTAAAAACACTTTTTACACCCATGTAGCACAATAGGATTAACTCCTGTGTCGTGATTGACATGGCCACATAGATGAATTCACAAATACCCAGTCCTAGAATAGAAATCTTAATTCAACATTCAGATATCTGTCAAGCCAGGGATCAAACCCGGGACCTATTGCGTGCGTCACCGGTAGGTATGGTGACCGCTCCGCCTAGCGTGTCGTTAAAAAAAGAGAATTGATAGTTCGTGAAATATTGTTTATAACTTCTTCAGTAGTCCCTCCAGGAGTACCTTCATTATTAGGCACAATTACATCAGTGAACTGCCCACAGGTCTCCACTAAGAATGAAAAGAGGTTAAGGGCATTGTCTACGAATAACTGTAATTTATAGACTTCAGTTATGCACATCTGGTAACATTTTCAAAGAACACTCATACATGTCTGAATATTTGATTATGTTTTCCTTCACTGTTAAAGTACGAGTAAGTCATTATTAATCTGTAATAAGCTACTTTAATGAACACGTCAACGATGCGAGTGCAACAGCTAATTTTCAATATTTTTACATTTTATAGCCCTACTCAAGTGCTCACTGACACAGACTAAATGCAGCAATCGGTCAATTTAAGCAATAAAAAATCAAGTGAACTTTTATTTAAAAAAATCATGATCTGCGCTTCATCTAGCGTGATTAAAATATAGGAATTCGCTCTTAGTTATGAGGTATTTTAAATTGTAACGTGAAAAATAAGAAGTCTTTGGTATACCCACTATTTACAATTATACCAATATCGCTGAAGCATTATTGAGTAATATCTTCTTATTTTAATTTAATAATCTTCTTATCTTCCGTCAATAAGAAAATTATAACTTATCATCACAAGTATTAGATTCAAATTAATCCCATTAACCTGTATTAAATATATCCTCCAGAATACTTAATTAAACATATTTAAAGACGAAGACTAGTGAACTTAATCACTGTCGTTTGACTCTGTGAACTAATTGCGGAGCAGACGCCGAAATAAGGCCAGTTTACATGTTAGTCGCTAATCTTGTGGGTCAGTTTTAGATAGAGCTAATGACTATCTTCGCCCACAAGGACTAATGTTTCCATATAAATGTGTTAGTCTTGTTTAAAGATATCTAATCTTCATATACAAGATGTCTTTGATAGTTAAAAATATTTATAGACACTATTATCATTTGTAGCGAAATAGGCTTGCATTTGCAATTTGGTTTCAGCTTAAAATAAGATTGCATGTAATTATATGTAATAATCTACAAGTTTTTTTTTAAGAAAGTTAGCGAAATTATTTAAATTAGTAACCGTAATATGAATACTTCGTAATTGATGGAATCAATGTTTTTCTTGCAACAGAGTTCAATAAAGGTACAGTACATATTATATACATTTTAGTTTGTTATTGTCTAAGCGAAGACCTTCCGCAGATAACATGAAGCTGTACACAGAATTGGATACGAATATCGAAAACTAGTTTTAACACTTCCACTGATAAACATTCAACACCATCCGATAACGCTAAATATGTGTGAACTAACTCCCTCATTCGAGACAGTGGCTATAAGAAACATCACTTCATTAGTTTCATTAAGATATCTAAGAGCCTAACATGTCCTAATGTGGAGCCGATTGACAGGATTGGAACGGATAAACAAGATTTTATACGTGACTGTAACTATCTGGACGTGTTTCATTATTTCAGCCTATCTAATAAGCTTTTAGGAATATGAATAGCGAGATATACATGCAGATTATATTATGATTTCATGCAAAATCGTTATCTGCTAATGTCACTATTTCATGGAGTGGTATCTTAGATTGTATCGGTGTATCATGTTTATGTATCACGGGATTTTCTACGTAGGTATATTTTGAATCGCATATTATTACATTGTACGAGTTCTTGTATTAATTCAATGTATACATGCGTATTGGGTGGTGTGGATTGAATGTTTTGTAGGTAATATGACTCACTTTGATGTTACTGTCATATAGGTATTATGCGTAGGAGTCATACATAATCCAAGGTATTTATTACTACACGTAGATTAGTATTGACAGACTAGTGATGCAATCTATACGAAGAAGAAGTCTTCATGTATTTTGTAGTAAGTATCTTAGTCCTTAGGAGAAGTAACGCATATTGTTAAATCCCTGTGTCTAGGCAGTGACCACTTGCCATCAGGCGAACTTCATGTACGTTTGCTTCAGTGTTGTAAAAATATTCTTAACGTATTATAGGTATACGTAATATTCTTAACGTATCTATCTATCTATCTATATTCACTAGACCTACCCGTGGAATAGGTTTACAGTGACGATACAGATATATAAAAGATTTAGATGGAAATAACGATATGAAAAGGTGTAGGGTGAGTGTATAGGCTAACCCATTCGCCCCCATTTACCAGTATCGATTTTAGCATACAGGTTAGTGGTGTTCGTGATGCAATATTCACTTTTGCATTGTGTTGGGGCACTTGAAGTCTCGGCTTCAGGAAGCACGTACATGTAATATTATTGATTACAGGCGGCGGTCCAGCCTTATTTGAATTGCCAATGAGCTCGTTAGAATCAGCCCGGCAGTCCTCGGACAGGCGATAAAAACTTCATTCCTTTTCAGCCGATTGTGCACGTTACGATCTAGAATTACTGTAATCGGTTTTTGTAAACGATTTGTAAACTCAACTCGACCCCCATTATAGGTGCTCGTCGTATAATCAGGCCAATTTTATCTGGAATACCAAATAGAAACATTTACATTTACATTGTCTTTCGAATAAATTTTACCTTAAAATTGATAAAAGATGCCGTTTCGGTCAAATTCAATATGAATATATACATTTTTTTCATTAAATTCCAAAGAAAATTTCAGAAAATTTGTACAATTTTCGCTTCATTTACATGGTAGTCAAATTTTACGCACCTTCAGTTATGATTATAGTAATTTATACACTTGAGAATTATAATATTAAAGATAGAATTATCACCAGAAATTAAATATTAAATCAATTTTGTGAGTAATTTTCATTTTCGAATTGTTTGTCGTAAGATAATTTAAAAATCTGTTAACAACATGGTGTTTCTGTGATAAAAACACCGCTATAACTATTTTTACTTATCGTAACGTTTTAAGCATATAGTTAAGTATCGTTATAAGGCTTGATCAACACCAGGTGCGTATGATCTCGTTAAAATCATCACATCTGTACCTAACAATAAGTCGACACTACATTTGTATAGGTATTAGTATATTTGAATATCTCGATTCCAAGATCTGTCAGACCTTCATTACTGTCGAAAGCTAGTGCATATTTATATCTACATAACATACGCATTACGCAAGGGTTGAAAATCCGTCCGATATCGAAAGTGTAAGCGAACTTAACGAAGATGTTATCGTAAAGTCTTCGGAGTGAACAGCCTACGATATACGCTAATCCTCAGGAAATTATACTGTATGTAGAGTTTTTATGTGGCTCCGTATTATACTTACTAATATTGTAAAGGCAGGCATTGTTTGACCGTCAGACGTAGGTAAAAGATTGATTATATTCTTTTGTTACTTTAACTTACTTTGTTCTTTTGTTTGTTTTTAATAATTTTAGGGTTACATTGCAAATATTTATAAGCCTTGTAGCCCAATTCATTGCTAGAGGTATTTCATTAAATATATAAATCATTTATAATAGTTGGCAAGTCTTACGATAATGGGGTGCTAAATAACATTACAGATTAGTTGAGAAGTATGTTCAATCTCCTTTCATTGTAAAAAATACTTTGAGAAAAAGAAACCAAGAGACAAAGCAAGAGTGGCAACCAAGACTCATGTTCTGTTTGGCATTAGTAATTTATAAATTCTATCCGATAATCCTGAAAAAACAATTGTTAAATAAGTAAGAAGTTTATAAATTTATTAACAGGTATATAAATTTATCTGATATACTGAACGTAACGTTGTTGACAGTATGACAAGTGATCACGTGAAAAGTTGCGACTCGGCCTTTTCGGACATCTGATCGGACAATCTGAAAAAGTTCTCTGGCAGTAACTGGTTAGCTAGTGCTGACTGGCCAGCAGCGAATTCGAATTTGTATTCAAAAAGCGCTATGGGTGTTGCAATTTTGGCAAAAGTGCTGAGTCGTGTTGTTCTAGCATTTTAGCAATCCACTCCTTTTTGCTGTTGATTTGATGATTGAGATGACGAAAGGAATTTATTTAAGGAAAGAGCAGCAGTTCAGTTAAGTTGTTCACACATTAAAGATACCTTGAGAAAAGCCAGTTTGTATTGGACAGTGGAAGAGTAATGATATAAATGCCTGGTAATTACAATAATAGTGATGATGATATTGATGACGATGGCTTATCTATTGTGGTTACAAAAGGTCATAAAATGATCAAGGGCGGTGATTACAATATAAATCAAAATTTAAGAGAAACCCTATGCTTAACAGTGAAACTATAAGACATAATGAACACTACAATTTTCCTCACGGTGCTCGGCTTCATCGTCAAGAGCGCTATGGACGGAATCAATAATACTTGTAATTGCTTCAAATCTGACTTGGAAATTAAGCCGGGCGACTAGATTGTGATAAGTAGAGATAACCGCAGATGCGGTCTCGTTACTGTCATTATCTCCCCGTCAACACTGATAACGAAGGTATTGACTGGGTACAAAATAACATAATTAGCCGATAAGCATTCAATTACAATATTATCTCAGTCTTAGTTTCAGATGATAATACGATAGACATATTAATTGCCAACTTAGAAATCTATATGTACGGATTAGATCGAAGTGTCTTTGTGCAATTTAGAAGGGTTTTTTTCCTAAATTAGTTTAAGTTATATTCTTCTTACTACAATGTATTTATTTCTGTTAAATTTAGTTATACCTTAATTATTCTGAACCTTAAACGTTTTTTTTTTGTAATCTATCTATCTATTTATCAGCCTTTAATTATCCACTGCTGAATATAGGCCTTTTGTAAGCTAATAGGTTTTTTTAACTATAGTAACAACACTTGATAGGCTATGAATTTGACAATTTAGCAAGATTTTTTTTTTTCAAAAAGGTGGATGTCTGGGACATTTAAATGATACCAAAACTTCATACTATTCATTTTCCCCATATATGTATGTAGGTACATGAATTCATAACGAGTTTCAGTGCAATTTCAATTTTAGCGTGTTAACACGTGTCGTGTCATAAATCGTGATGTTTACTTATACTAATGTCGTGTCGAATAATGTAAAATTCTCTTATACCGGGTAAATTGAAATGGCGATATGATTTATAGCTAGACTTCACGAACCCGTATTACGGTCAGCGTCCTCTAGGAACGTGACGTGAAATTAAAATTTTCGCCACAAATTAAAGTATAAATTAAAGTATATTCGCAAAACATTTTAATACAAGCTATCCGGGTAACTGGGTGTCGATGTTTTAAATTTTTTTGCGCCATGTTTTTTTTCGCTTTGATATATATACCTATATATTTCGTTGATATAGGTATGCATGCAGAATAAATGGCTCTTATAAGTATAGAATTATTTATAAGTTTTTACTATCATTTTAGTTATTTACCTTACTGTTAATTTAAGTTGGTTGTGATTAAATTTTGTGCTTGAATGTTATGTCACACCGCGGCGTATTATCTTGAATACTCACACAAAAAGTTACTTAAAATATATCAGTAGGTACTTACCTAACATAGATCTTAACTGATCTACAAAGTTATGCAAGGATGGGTGACCGCTACCGGCAAAAAATTCATGCGCGTTTCCGTGCTTCGGAGGGCATGTTAAGCTGTCGGTCCCGGTTATTATCATTGGGTAGTAGTCGTTAAATCTTGTCGGAAGCCTTATGGACGGTTTGAAAATATTCAACACGGGTTGGCCACTAACCCGTATCCCCTCCACCAACGCGCATTGGAACAGCGTGGTGGAGTACGCACCAAGCCTCAGTTGTGGGAGAAGGCCCAGCAGTGGGACATACAAAGGGTTACAGCAACTACCTAGTTAAGTAGTTAGTGCCTACTAATAATCCAAAAAAGTAAAAATGCAAAACCTACTACGAAAAATGTAAAAAAGTTATACACACATAGTTAGAACGGCTAGTTTTAAAGTCATATCCGCTAATTACGTTGCGGCTACATCGGGGAACTAGCGGTCTGCTTTGCACCGAAATTCCGCTATAAAATGTAACTGAAGACATTTATGGTACATTTTTAAACAATATGTGGTGCCAAAGACTTTTCAGTTTTGACCGGGTGCTGATCAAAAACCAAAATTATATCATTATTTAAATAACAGTTAAGAATATTAGAATTATTTTTTTTAGTTCCGTGGATTGCTCCACCATCTTATAATATGTAACGGGTACTTACGATACGAGGATTTAATTTCTTAATTACCGATATTTCGACCCAGCTGTATAGATCGTGGTCACGGCGAAAGAGAGAAGAGTTAAAAAAAACCTTAAGACTCGTTCTACACTCATAGCCCTGTAGGACTTTTTCCTGTGTCGTGGGTGCCATGGATATACACATGCTCAAATACATAAACACCCAGACCCAGAACAGAAATCTAAATTCGTCATTTAGATGTCTGGCCGGGAATCGATTGCCCATTGCGCGTCAGTCCGGTATGGAAACCGTTCCGCCACCCGGGTCGTCTAGTTACATATTATAATGCATCCATTCCGCAATAATATTAGTTTAAAATCATATGCTCTAGATATAGTATGACCTTTAGACTTTTACGTATAGGTTTTGATATCACAGACATGCATCTATGGTTTTCAGTTATTTTATTAACACTTATTTTATCGTCTCTCAAGTCATTTCACTATAGTTGACTGATACTTCTGTTATCTTTTCCAAAGTGCGTGAAGTATTTCAATTACCACCGGCCTAGCAGTGGTATATCAATATTAGATGGTAATAATATTTTTTGCATTGTTATACTAATTATAAATTTCCCTAAAATTATAAATATTAATTCTCGTTATCATATAATAAAAACTGAAATGTATACGATAAAGCTTTTTTTAAAGTTATATTTGCTTAATAACACTTCTTTTTGTAGTTAATACTTTCCTGCAATATAGAAGTGCGGAAGCTAGTTTAAAAGTCGTATCCAGCTAATTAGGCTGCGGTCTTCGGTCGCCTGGTGAAGTGAAAGGCGGTTTCGTTCGTTTAAATAATATATTATTAAAGAATATTGTTGGTGTAGTTCACCTTTATATTTTCACGCATTATATAGATTTTGTTTACTTTAAGTTTCACTTTGCTTAAATAAAAAACAAAAATCCTACTTTGATTTATTATCAGGTTCACTTTTTTAATTGGAAGATTGCGAGGTTATGAAAATATCATCGTAAACCCATTATTGTCATACTGCTTGGCACGGGTCTCCTCTCAGTGAGAGGGATTTTAGGCCTTCTTTTTAAAAACTCTCAGATGTGCGGGTTTCCTCACGATGTTTACCTTCATCGTAAAGTTAGTGATAATTAATTTCTAATACGCACATAAATCAGAGGTACGTGCACGGGATTTGAACCTAGGACCCCTCGATTGAGAGGCCAAGTTTCAACCATTAAGCTATCATTGCTATATAAAAATATATTGATACCTATTGTAATAATAAGGTCAAGACTTTATATCACTTTTTTTATTTTGGAATTAGGCTGTGGTTGGAACGAAAAATTATCCAGTTTGTACATATTAAAATTTACAATTTTTTATTGAAAAGTAAACTAAGTACAATTATGTATGTATAATACAGAAAAAAATTATGCACACTGGTGTTTGTACTAAAATTCATATGTATCTATACCAATTTTCACGATGCTCTGTTGCGTGATTGCATGTAATATAGGCGCAATATTTTTTAGGTAAACTACAGATCTCATCAAAAACATAAATGTAATAATAAAAGCCAATGTTGCGGAGATAATATAATGGTCGCGCTATCAAAAAG
>DWPV01000270.1:0-33098 GCA_018251915.1 Urbanus proteus proteus | reverse complement strand
CCCCCCACCCCCCCCCCCCCCAGGTTCGGCGCCGCCGCCCCGCCCCGCAACTCCCCCCCCCCCGCCACGCCTTTGGTTTTTTTTTTTTTTTTTTTTTTTATCGTATGGTTCCTTGGAAGACTTATGATTCCTCTACTTTACTTATTAACTCTTATTGAGTTTCATTATGTCACGCCCTTGTATTTTTGTTTCTTTTTTTACGTATGACACCTACCAAGACTTATGATTCTAATAGCGTGACTATTTATTCTACTATAATTGACATTCTGACATATCAATCTTTTTACCGACTGTTTTTTCCATTATGTTGCTGAATAGCATCGAACTCGACTATCTACGGATCTCTCCATGATTGACAGACTGACAAAGTGACCACGTAACTGATGGTCATAAATAACTTGACATACTGACAGTTCTGTCTTTTTATTCTAAAAAAATATGTAGTATGACTCAATTTGTTGGATAAACAAGGTGAATCACATTCACAATATATGTATGTATTATGTACTTAATTCTCACAAACAAATGCGGTTTAATTTGATGACATTGTAGTGAAACTGCTACCTGGAAATTGAAATTTTCAACTTAGTTTGATTTCCAAGTAGCAATTGAACTTTCTGTGTTCCTTAGTTTTTGGATACAGATTTTGTCAGTTGTAGTTACCACTGATTGTTGAACTGGAATAGGAATAGGTAATTAGAATCGAGTCTATTTTAAGATAAAAGGTAACCTAATTGTTAATATGAAATATTTTCAATTTTCATTACTCTATTATGTTTTACAAATAATATAAAATAATGTTTCGACAATAACAATTTTAAAAAAAGTTATTACTGTTTCTTAAAATCGTTTATTTGTTATTTTAAAACTCAAAAAAATGATAAATAATTAGTCAATTAACATGAGACAATATACATTATTCACGATTTTATGCTAATGAAGAGCAATATTTACATTGACATTGACTGAACCTTGCATGCGAGAATCAGGTTTTTATTCGTTGGCAATCACGTCATGTTATTTATCAAAGTTTTAGGCTATTAGCAAAACGTAATGACCTCTAATAGTTTGGGAGTCTGATCGAGTCAACGTGAACTGTTCGGGAGGAGCGAGAAGCGATTAAATTGATTGTACTCCAGTGTGTATGGTTGTACGCTAGATAGGATTATTACGTGAATTAACCGAATCGACATGAACGAGTGCGTAACTCGCTTTGGTATGGATATGCATCTTTATCTAATCAGATGACATGGAAATGTATCCTATAAATTATTTTTAGGTTCGTAGAGTATTTTTTTAATGTGGATAATTATTGTAAATAAAGAGAAGATGATAAAAATATACTTGTTAAATATTCATACGTCGTATTACATTATTTTCTGCTCTTAAGTGTCTCTATAAACATGCAATATATTTGACAAATACGTCAAATATAGTGCACATATGTATCTGTGAAGCATAGATGTTAACATTGCGTCGCCGTCGCCACACGGAGAACCTGATGTTTTATTTTATGTTTTTACTTTTGGAATACAATCTTGTTGCAATGTATCATTACCTGTATGTTGGCTTAAGATGTTGGAACCTTTTTAGGTGAATTAGACGGCAACAGGCCAGTACCGTTCCGGTTGACTCCGAATATCACAGAGTTGCTCACGAACATCGGCATCACCGGGCCCCTTACCGCCTCGGCTATAGCGGTAGCCCGCTGTCTTGTCACACCCAACTTCAAGGTAAAGTTTGAATCCTATATGTATATGGAAAGGGACAAACCGCATGGACGAAGAATTAAGTATTTGTTGAAGACGTATTGTATTGTGCTTTACACTCCATTATGATAAACAGTAAGTGGTAGATATTTGTACATTGAGTTTTTTTAATATTGAATGCGAATATTGTTTTGTAGTTGTAGAAAAAAAAACATTGTGTAGTGTTTATTTGGCTGTCTGATGTTGGATTATATGACGATAAACCTATTTTAATCTATAAGAAGCCTTGCTTGTATTATGTAATAGTGAATAAAAAAAATACTTTTGTAACAATTAAACATAAATATATATGTGCCTTACTCAAGCCATTTTGTATGACATATTTATTTTGTAATATTGACAAGTAATCAAAGTTTTTATCAGTTAGGTAAAGCAAGGATTAAACTTGGTTTTATCTGTTGATACATGCAAGAGAAAGCTTGATTTTAAGACAATTAATAGTGAAATATATTAAACTCATTTTAATAACACTAACAATAAAAAATCATAATATCGATTTTTGTGTGATTTTGTGTTATCTAAATGCTTGGCCAGTGAACAGAAGAAGTTTTGACTGTAGAATGCCATAACATTAATACCAGTACATGGTTACAACATGATAACTAACAATGTTTTGTCTCTTTCAGATCCAGTCAATCTTGCGGACAATCTTGCGGGACGAAATGGTAACCGGCTACAGGAAGCGGTTGGAGGATAAGTCTGGACTATCGACTGCGGGGACGTCGACCGACAAGCCGATGGAAATGGACAACGAGACGATCATCAGCATGGTGACGAAGGCGGTGACGGTGATCATGAACAGGCTGAACGCGCTGGCGCTGTTCGACGGGCCCGACAGCAAGGTGGCCACGCTGGTGGCCGCCGCCAACAGCCACGACAACCTGTGCCGCATGGACCCCGCCTGGCACCCGTGGCTGTAGACACTACACTCCAGTGTACACAGTGTACTCCAGTGTCCACATATGTTTACGTAGAGTCAATAAACCGAAAGTATTCGACCAGTACGCCGATTTGTTTTGATCATATGAGTGCACGTTTTGGAAATATGAGTGCAGGATGTTCAAGTAAACACATTTTTTAAAGACCTTGCTTATAAGAAGTACATAAAATCGAGTCGTATTTTTAAACCATAGGTAGGCAAAAACATGTTTTCGTCTTAGCTCTTCATCAGCTTTTGTATATTTTTTTCAGTATTTTATTTATTTGGACATACACACAACATAAATAAAATTTATCATTTTCCTGTTCGTACATATATTGTTGAGAGTAAATAAACTACTTCGGTTGATCGAATCTATTATATTTCGTGCTTATAGCCTGGTGGTTTTCAGTGTCTATTATTTATCAAGAGGCCTAATACCCATTATAATATGGAAGACATCTAAAAGTCATAGCGCCTTAAATGTGCTGTGTTTAAACACGAATTAGAATATCATTACATGACTGTTAGTTTTGGTCGAAAATGATTACTATAGATGGCATCAAAAGACTATTAAGAGAGGCCCCGAATAACATACAATATCAATACTCTGGGGCATTACGCCCACACGTGGACATGTGTGGTAAAGTAATCCTTCTAAACCGAAGTTTTAAAATACTCTTTAAATGCGTTGAGCTGTTGTGTTTTGATTTAATGGAATGGTGAGCTGATTGAAGCTTTCAAAAGCGGCTACTTACCTGTGGCTGATTTTATGTATGACTCTTGATCAGTATGAATTTGATTTACGTATCTGTGAGCCCCTGTGCCTACTTAACATCCGATGGCCTACATGCTCATTGTTTGATTCTATTGACATAAAGACAAGCTTTTTTCGCAACTATTTTTTCCTCGGCGTGAAACATTCAACACACATGTAACGACCCCGTAGAATTCCAGTTTTTTTACGACTATGCTATTACTATTTTTTTTTTACGGCACGTATTGGATATCCATGGTGCGCATCATAAAATATCGTGTAACGTACGTCGTGTCGTGGAAATCTACGAGGTCGTAACGTCAACACAAACCGTTTTCGCCCTACGCATTGAGCTTATGCGAGCCTAATTTCCTACAACCCTTAAGTCGACTTTGATGTAGAGTCCTGTCGTTCCGTTCAATTTCAATGACCTACGATAGCATCGATAGTAGTTCGATAGATGGATCCACACGAATTATATAAGCACTAATGTGTTTTGTCAAGGCTGCGATGTTTTTAAAAATGCTTTGATAAAGATCTCAGTTTAATATGTAGCATTATTTTTCTAAAATTTAAGGGTCCTTATTTTTTAAAAGGTCCATGACAATGTTCTCAGCAATACCCGAGGTGTTTAATGTAATTTAAATAGTTTAGGTTTTCGTGCTATATATACGACTTCTAGGCGGTTTTTAAAGCTTCAGCTTGGTTTACAATGCCCCAATCTTAAAATAAGAGTAGAACTTTTTTAACCAAGATTTTATAATTTTTTGTTGCGATTGTATAAAACACTAGATAAGAATTAAAAAAAAAAAGATTTATTTTGTACATACTTGTTACGGTGTAATGACTAAATGTTAATTCCAGCATAGTGCATGCACTAAATTGTGTTTAAATCTTGTGTAAAATGTAAGTTGATAAATTTTTTAGGAACATTAAAATTATCGTTAAGGATTATATTTTATTGAGACTTGTGTAAAACGTGCAAAGAGTACATGTTATATTCTGTGATTTTAAGAATTATAATTAAAAAATCTTAACATATAAATTGTTTCATTTTTTCCTATTACACATTTTAAAATAAATCGTTTAAATCAAATCTTAGCTAATCAATTAGAAATTTGCTTTTAAAATAAAGTAGGTAATCATTTAGAAAGATGTGTGGAAAGTGTTAAGTATGTCTACGTAATCCTAATGCATGTGAAAGAAACGTTGCAATGCACATTAGAGCGGCCGTGTAAGTTGTAGCGGGAGAAAGGACAGCATCGATTGCAGTCGTCGGTTGCCGCGTCGCTCGCCGACCGACGTTTACTCGATCGTCAGAGATAGTAAAACTGATTTCATCATTAACAATGGGAAAGAAAGCGCAATAATGATGGGATGGCGCAGGAGCGACGTCGCGTCTATAGTCGTGCGAAGCAACGATGAGATCTACGTTAATTAAATGTAACGTAAATGTGGATTTCACATAGGTTTGCATGCAACGTATTAGAATTCGAAGTATGTTTGGTATCGAGGTCTTCTTAGTCCTTATGTTGGTACTTAAAGCTTACATACTACTTTGTTTCTCCATTTATCACTTCTCATGGGAGTGGCAAGATATAAGGAATAGGATTGATAACTAAAATCCATAAAAGGCATTCTTATTATAGGAACAACATTTTTCGCTGTTGTTTTGAAAGCCTACCTTCTTTTGCCTTCTGGTTAAGCGAACTAAGCCTGGATTCACTAATGTGTAGTCATTGAATAATTGCCATTTATTTTGGGTTTTCTATCAGCTAAAAATGTAAACAAGCTTAACCTCCTTAAGAACAAACAACTTCCAGTCCGTAAACCACTAAAACCCATCGCAATTATAATAAGCAGTTAACGTCCAAAGATGAAAAAAACTGACTACGAGGTAAAGAATACGTTATACTCCATCCATTTGAATTTTGGGATTACTTACTGGAAAGTAAAACAGTAGAAGTCTGTAATATCAGGCTTAGCAATATACAGTCTTGGAGAGATAAACCAGATCGTAGACTGGTAGATAAACAGATAAAAAGTTCTGTAAAGTGTCGTTTATTGGACTTGTGTATTACGTAGGTATTCGGCCGGTTTGATAGAAATCAGCTGGATTTTGTTTCGCGCGGACGAGATGGTGCTGAGTCGGATGATCGATTCGGCGGCGGATCGAGTGGCGGTCGGTAGGTGCGGTGCTGGTGGCCGCGCGGCGTTGCTAGGGCCCCGCGCCAGCCGCGCCACGTCGCCGCGCCCCCGCGCCCGCCGCCGGCCGCCTTCGCTCACTTCACTTCAGTCCGCTCCGCGCCGTCGTGTCGAACGTTGGTGTGCCGCGCCTTTACACTCTCGAATCGCAGGCCTCCGACCTCTGGATCCGACCGTTTATGACATTCGACAACCCCGCCCTGTGCATTTTTCCGAGTTGCACTTCGATAGGTGCAAGGAGTGCGTCGCCAGTGAACGATCCGTCCCGGAGTCGACGGCTCCTCCCGCGTTTATTTATGTTGTCGTTTTGGTGTTGTGAGTACTTGTGCTGCACGGACGATAACCGGATTATCTTTGCGTCTGACTCGCTGGATATTTATAACGATCGACGGCTTTTCCGCGAAGGTGAGTGAAATTCTCGATTCGGCGAACATAGCTCGTGTGCATGGGACGTCGTGTCGCCGCGACGTGGCGGCTGTCTCGTCGATCGCCGATACGCTCTGGAACATCGAGAAAGAACTGCGACTCCCGAATCCTCGCGAATGTCTCAAGTCCTTCTGCATTTCTAGTCTAAGTTTCTAGCTACGTCAATGTTTGACTACTGAATTTTCTTAAAATATCCAGATTTTTCACCTTATGACGTCATCTGTAAACAGGACACAGTTCTCAGAAGTGAAGAAAATTTTGCACAATATGTAATAGGTAGATAAGCATATTTGCGGCTATGTTAAATTCGGTTACGTTGTATCTATCCCACGATTCCATATGGACGGAAACGGACGAATGGATAAGAAAACATGGAGGAGAGCGGGCGTCGGCGCGGGGCGGTGCGCGGCCGGTCAAGCGACCGCATTCCATATGGAATGCCGGACTATACGCAATGTCAGTGTGACTCCCGAGTTAGCCGCCGCTCTTGCGCCGATACATTGCACATTTGCAACATTGTACTCTTACTGGAATTTCGTTTTTTCCATGGAGTGTTTGTTTAAGTTAGTTAACTGTAGGCGTTGATTGAAACGACAGCGCAAGTCTCTTGTCCCAATCCACCCACGCTCCAATGTACTTTAACCACTGTCAATTAAGTCCTAATTTATTTGTAAAATTGGGGAGGGTCCATTGTTATATGAGATCCATGAGTTATTGTAGTTATTGGTTAAACTTAAAGCACATCTAATCTTGCATGAATGTAGAGAATTTCAACTTAGTATTCTGCATCCTTTCGAGTACCTATTAGGTAGTTGATTACCTAAATACTAATTGTACCTATAACTAAAAGAAAAAAGATTTCTATCATTTTTATAGTTCAACCTATATCTAACTCGATTTGTGTCCATGGGATGGACTTTTCGTCCTATACGAATTAGATGAAAATGGAATTGGCGAAAACAGTAATCGTTCTCGTAAAATTGTAGAACTGCGACATTCCTAGGCTTCTAATTTATGCAACTTTTTACAAGAACATTGTAACTAAAACCTTAAATCATTATCAAATTGGGCAGAAAGTAATTGGGTAGTTTTACAAATTACATGTGTAAAAAACAATTCACACCTTTTCTTCATATTTCAATTTATACCTCAGATCTCAGGTTTTATTTTATTTCCTCGCCTCGGATAAATACCTAATTACTGATATTTATACACCTACTTATCCCTAATGCTGATCCAGTAAAAGTTGTTATTTAATATTATGTAGTTGTATGTATGAGTGCATAATATCTACAATATTTTACATAGACACTATCTACCCATCATGCGTACCTACTATAAATATTTCGAAACCTGTCGCGTAGTCTCTACTTCTGTATAGTCTGCAATTTACATTACTACAGTCTCCAAAAGACATACCTACTACCTTTATAAAGATTTATAACTTCAAATTGAACGGCATTTGAAGACAGAGGAATCCTTTAGCGATTTTTACCTACCTGCCTTCCATGCCAAGACATTGAAACATTAAAGTTGGGATTTTTCCCCGGACAGCCGAACGTAGTAGCAGTATTATTAGATTTTATCAGTATTTTAGATACAGTTAAGATCATCAACGCAGCGTAAAACAAAGTTGAGGTTGCCGTTTGTATCATGGATTTTACAGAGAATGTCAGAGCGTAGGTGAGATGAAATGAGAGTGAAATTACATTTTTTTTTGTTTACGAGGGGGGAAACCTTCAAAAGGTACCGGTACTGTAACCGGTGCCTTGGGAGCTACGCCGGATAATGAGGGATTTTTACCTCACTAAACCCTCCGGTGGCCGTCCTTGGCGCTGCGAAAGAGACTCCGCGGTCTCAGCAAGGAACGCCGCTCGGAGACTTCAGAGCGCGTTCCCCATCGGGCGAGCGCTGCCCTCGCCGCACCGTCAGGTGCACGACGGTATGCGACCACACATACCGCCGTCCTTCCCGGTTCCACTGAAAAGACGGATCGAGCTCCCAATTTAGCCACCCACAGCCTCAAAAGCCTTCTTACAGACGCCGCTTACAACAGGCAGGGGTATCGTAACCTCTGGGATAGCGTAGATTCTGGTCTCGGAACTGCAGGGACAGTGGAAATTACACCTAATAAGTAAACAATGATATTAATTTTTAAATGAATAAATTATCCTTAAGATTGTTTTGTATTACTGACATGCTTTAAGTAATATGTTTACGACGAGAGGGCACATGACTATAAAGCGAGATATTTAAGTGACTAAATAGATACCTCTAGTTATCAAGACGCGGCGAGACTAGCTGAAGAAGCCAGGCTCTTAGCGTGTAATGACCGGTGGAAAACTCCCATTTTTTGACAATGCCACTGCGGGTCATATGTTACCAATGTCAAAAAGATAGGTGCAACTTTGCTGCACTTATCGTCTGTTTATGAAAAATGATATTGTTATCAAGTCACATGTATGCAACATTCATAATAGTTAGTTGTTATTTTTTCGTTGATCAAAAAGTCCAAGCTCATGAAAAAACTTCAATTTAAATGAACATATCAGCAGTATCTTGTTACTGTGTACTTAGTCAAATATATAAGCATACATTATCGTATAGTGTCCGGGTCTCGGGTCAAATTTACACAATCTCGGTGACCTTTAATCCCGTTTCAGATAGCTAAAACACGTTCCTTTGTTAATTTATTCTACGAATTGAACTAGATATCGTAACATCTCATTGTTTTATTTACACTTACATCTTAATCATATGTTTTTATAACATCGCGCAGGCAATTATTTACAAACTAGCTTTCGTCTGCGATGTCGTTCACATAATATTGCACACTGATTTAAATCTTACATGTTTTAAATATACGACATACATAGTTGTCAAACCATTTAACTTTGTTTTAGAAATGGCTTGCACTCCAACTTGATAATAAGTGGTCATTGCAGCTTATGAACTCTAAATTATTAAAATCCCGAATATTTCATAAAAAAATTCGCTCCATTATCAAATTACTCGCCTCTTAAATTATAACTTAGCTCTCTACATATTAATATTGTCTTATCAGACAGTCTAGCGTTTTGCTTAACATAATATGTGTACTGAAATAAAAATGACGGGTCGTTTAAAATGCGATATTTTTATCACATATAGGTACAATATGATACATTAAAATATTTTTTGTTTTCATTCATTCATCCCGTTTGCGATAAACCACGATGAGAGGTTGTTAGCGCGTCCGCTAACGTTTTTAAGCACAACCATTTTACAATTGTGGTACCAATTTAATTGCTGTTTTCTGTGGTATCAATTAAAAAAAATATCAATATCTTCAACAATAATATTTTGATCCTAAACCAAGTTATTATATTGTCATTGGGTACCTTAAGTTCTCCTATTCGTAAATTACGATAAAAGTAAAATTAAGACTAAATAATTTTGTAATGTAATACTGCACAAGAACTGTAACTTTGAATATTTTCAGAGTCAAATCCACCAGTGCATTATGCTTGTTACGCTATAAATTGTTTCAATCCAGTGCCGATCTTGCGATCAGAAAAACGCAACAGGTGAGAAATAATTGATGATATGAAATGATATTAATACAGATTTTTGACAATCCCATATAATTCGATCTGACATCAGATGTAAATACGTCCCTAATCCTGGGGGATTATATACTATATTTGTTAATAAGTAGACTCCACTATAGAGATATTATTTTTTATTATAGAGTATAATAGACAGAAAGTGCAGAAAATGAAGACAAACATCTGATAAACTGATGAAATCTTTGAGTTATAATCACATTCCGCGGTGAGCTCCGTCTACAAAGCGACTCGATCGCGGGCCGCGACGTACTTCGTGTTGCATAGCGAAACTGCGTACAATTTTAACTAGGTTGCTCTTAACTACCGAGTGCTACTGCTTCTGGACATGAAATTGATACTATAATATTACTGGTTCCATGTTGCCGACCGCACTGGCGTGTAAATCGTTGTACTCGAAACAGCAATAAATAAAATTGATTCACGGAATTAACTATCATACGGAGCTGGAGACAGCATGATTTTAAGGAGGATAAGTGATTAGGATAAGTCTAGATGGAGCTGGTGGTTGGCAAGTAAAGGAGCGTAGCGCGTAACGGTTTCGTCGTGTTTGCAGAGGCTATAATGTGCGAGTGTGCGTGCCCACCGCTCACACGCAAACACACAGGCGCGAGGCGCTCACTCCGTGCCGCGGCCGTTGAACCGAATACCCGAGGAATTTCTCCACCGCCATCGGTTCGCTAGCAAGACGAAGAAGAAAATTATGACAGGTAGAGGGGGCGAGGGAGCGACAGGGCGACAGGATAAATGTCGGTTTAATCATCCTTGTCGCTTCACTTTATAGGGAACCCATAAACATTTTATATTGATTATTCATTCATATAATCTAGTATACTTTCGTAGGAATGGTAGTTGGGGGACATAAATTGGTTTAATTTGTCGCAAACACGTGTGCTGGTGATCGCGCAATCCGTGACATACCAGACTTGGGCGCGGTCTGCAAGTTCTAATAGGTATCTAGACTGTTCACGATTGCAAGGTTTTATATCATACCAATATCTATTAAAATCAAACTGGAGCACTTAAAAGGTTTTCTGGTCGGTGGAAAATCACTAAGATATCAATGGAAATTGCGATACATACCTACAGTCCTACATGCTACGGGTGCTTTCAGGTGTTAAAATATGAAAGTAAAAGTAGTGAATTTGATAACAAAATAATCGTTAAGTACCTTGACCTTTATGTTATAAAGAATTTATGCCAGAGTCATATTATAGCCATATTTTACATAATAGGAAAGTTAACGTATTTTTTGTTGAAATCCAACAGAGTTCTTCATTCAGCTCGTAACTTTTTTGCGTGGTCCAAATACTAGTGTTACGCTTGCTTGGCCGCACTGGGTACTGCGCCGCCTGATCTCGTGTACTCGCCGATAAATGTGTTTATGATTTGGAACATGATGTGACATTAATATGCTTCTAAATTACAGTGTTGTTTTTGCAAATGTTACTAGCTCATCTACATACTAAATTTACATACTAAGAATACTAATAGAAAAACGTAACAGAGTATGAGTATTTTTTATGTATGTTAAGTTGGTCTCTTAAAATCTAAACTAGAATATCTACGTATGAATGTAATGTATGTATGGATAGGCAAGATTTATAAAAATCAGTCCACCACCTATTATCTCTTGGAGGAATGCGGAATGGTCTATTATTCTTTCAAGATTTACCTTATTTACTTATTGGCAATTAAAACCGCACATAAGATTGTCACAGATTAAGATTTGCAAAATGGTAGCGATGAAGTTACTAATGGCGTAGTTATTTAAATAGAGAAACTAGGTACCCAATTTCTTTCCATATATAACAATACGTAATACCTTCCCAGTGTTTGTTTGTCATTCTATCTACCTATCATAATTCTATTACTTTTGCATCATTGCCTCGTTGGTATTTTACTAATAAAAGATTGCATCACTGAGCGTTCACTTTTAAGTGTCGAAACTATGCATGAGTTGTACATTGCACAAACATCCGCCTAAAGACTAACTGGAGGCCTTCAAGACGATCAGACATTTGACGATTCACAAGTAATACTTATTTCGGTACATCGGTACCTTTCGTTTTGCATAGTCTACGTGCATACCCTTTATACTTGTACCTTGGCATTTGTTTATACAATTTCTTCACATGAAATGATGAAAATCGTCAATACTTTTCACAAAAGATACTGAATTTAATATAAACATTCACTAAAACTAAAATGGAGAAGTTTATAAAAGGAAACTAGTATCTGAGCTCAGATCTAACAGCTCAATCAGATGTTCGCGACATTTATAAAGAACGACCTTCCTCCCATAGTCCCGCCCACGTGCGCATGCGCGTCTTTATGAAGGGTTTTTAAATATTAATGATATAAACCTTCTTTTTTGAGTGCGATCTAATGGGTCATCCATTAGGTTCAGTTCAGTTTAAATGTCTCATGAGCCCTTTGCAAATCACATTTTTGTTTAGACTTGTCCATAACAGGCGAAGGTCTGGAATAACTTGTAAATGGAAGCATAATTTTTAAAATAGGTAGTAAATCGTCTTAGAAAATATTCATGTTTTCATTTTTTTCCAATCTTCATGTTCAAGTAAAATAAAGTATCGAATTACGGATTTTCCGTAATCCAATATTATTACGCGAAGTGTTATGCAAATTATGCAACTCTCAAAAGTTCAAGTTACTTCAGGTCTATAGTGGGTAATTAACGTGACTTTGAATAATAAACCAGACAATTATAAATTCGTTAGGTAATAAAAGACCGTTAATTAAACAAAAAACACAAGGTAGGTAACCATGGAAAGGAAAATTGATACTTGACTACTTGCACAAGTGATTGGCAGAAATGATTCAAGAGGGTAGACAAAGTATGGAAATGTTAAAAAAGAGATCGTCGTTAACAGATCAGAGATGAAAATGAGCTAGGTACGTGGTGGTAAAAGTTAGATACCCCTTTGTTGGGTGGCCTCGTGGAGTGGTGCGGTGGTGCGGCTTGGCTGAGTGGTGTGGGCGAGTGAACGCGGCGACCTTGGGCCGCGCCGGCCCGCGGACGTTCGTTGAACGCGCCCGCGCCGCCCGCGCGCCCTCCCCGCCGCGCCGTCGCAACCCGTTTGTACTGCGATTATGCGTAATTTTCGTAAATTAAATTTAGAAATAGCCGACTTTATAATAATAGAAAACCACCGCAACCATTCATGTCGATGATTCAGTTTTAATTTCAGCTCGGATTGAATTAATTACTAAATTAGGCATGTACCTGCTACCTTCTAAATAGGGTCGTGAATACTCCGGCCAACGATGTGTTTTATTTTACATAATAAACATTATGAACATTAATAAGCCCAATATGAAACGCAATATTCAAACAATCTTTCCATGAATATGAAGGAGTTACAAAACATGAAAACTGGCATAAAGAATTTTAGTATCTAATGGAACATGACAACTTTTCGCAAACTTATTTTGTACGCCCTCTTTATTGCAATATTCGCCTCGAGTTCATTGACCATTGCCAAGTCCCATGTTTGTCGACTGGCTCTTACGTGCAGACATTTATGGAGGCATTGCCAAAAGCAAAAGGTTAAAGTGCCCGCTCGCCTAATTGTGGGGCATCGACATCCATAATAGTAAATTTGAATGAAATAGGTATGTCTAAAAGCAGTGCATGACAAGTCACAGTAGCCGGGTGCAGTATTTTCGCAAGCGAGTGCGTGGGGCCCGCCGGCCGGCGCCGAGCGTTGACCGCCACTCGCGCTGAGATATTAATACAAAACACCAAACATTATATTATTTATTGCCAACCACTGTATGCAATGTACAATACTGATAATATAAGATTTTCTCATTCAGAGGATAAGCGTGCCAAGCTGCAGGACAGAAGTAAATGGGATGAAGAGGATGATGAAATTGATAGATTAGCGTCTGATATATAGTAACAAGTAACAAATAGTCACTGAATGTAACACCCAAAGTGACGTGAGAGTCGTCCAAAATCCATTACACATTAGAAGTAAATTTTCTTTGTAAGCCACCATAATAATGTCCTCTTCACTGTCACCAATATATTTTAATCCGTAATACTTTTTTGTTATACCTAGTACTTACCACCATTAAATCTTATAAATTGTGGCAGCAAATCTTGGACAATAGTCGTGCAGCAACTAGCAACAAAGTATTACGTAGAGCCTTAATACACACAACTTACCTATTTAATCTCGACTGACTAATGAATTCCAAAAATGGAACAGCCTTACTTTGTATGCACCGAGTAGAATACAACACCTACACTCTTGGATTCTTAAAAGTGCCGACAAAGACCTAAAAAGGATTTTACTTTTATGTTAACAAAAAATTGCAAAAGACGAGAAATAGCTTCGTTTTAAATTCCGAAAGAGCGTAAAACCTTGTCGTCGTGCATGTTATATGAACGTCTTGGCAACGTATGACATCCTTGTCAACGATTTATCGTCCACATCGACAATGTCTCGTTTTAATCTTGAGACCGCCTTAACACAGATGCATTCATGCCCGCTAACAGGATGTAGGAAGATTTTCCTCGTTGAGATGAACGATTGGCCGCGCGGCGACGATCGCACGTTCGGTCATTATTAACTAGATGCGTCGGTACTAAATGATACGCCACGGAACGTGTTGATAATAATATACACTTGTATATAATTTACATCGAACAACAACACGTTATTAATACTCCATTTGCATGTGTGACGCTGACGAAGTACTTAATATCAATTTCTCCGGGCGATTCATCAAAAATGTAATGAAGAGTTTGTAATAAAGCGCCCGCCCAAATAAAGCGACATGCGCACTGAGACAATGAACACAAACATTTTGTAACGCATGTGTGTGTGGGTGTCGGCCGAGTACGCGGTCCATTGAGGCGGTGTGAGGATAATGGATTCAATTGAAGTTGAATCGGCTCCTGCGGTCACAGGTTGAGTTACAGTCTACCAGTCCGCTAATGACTGCAAGTGGTGTGCTGTGACGCAGGTCTGTGCCCGATCTCTCTGCACGCTGCCACGACACTTTCTCCACGCTAACAATCTGTTTTGCAGTAACATACCTACCACCTGCCATCCGACACGTGACTAGCGCTCTTCGCAACGGAGGCTTAGCGACTAATGGAAATGAGGAAAACTATAATAATATAAAATTATCACGTGTAGTTATTAGTTGCAACCTTTTAATTCTATGGAATCAAGGTGATAATGTTATGTTCGTATAAAGATTGTTTTAAAGCACGCTTTTTTGTACAACTTTTTATCCATGATACTGCTAGTATCATTTGTAAAGGGAGAACACAATAATCAAAATGGGGGTTAACAATAATCTAAATTAAAATGGCATTAACCCAGTCATGCCATGGAAATCCGTAAAATAATCTAAATCGAACGCATTTACTTACTGAAATCACAGATGTTTTGCGAATTCAAATCTCATTTATTCCAAGTTGATTCATATAAAATTTTTTTTGAAGGTCAAAATCTACCACCGTTTCGAAAAGTTTATTGGGACCAAGCTTAACTGAATACTGATACTTTGCGACATTTAGTTACCATCTTTGAGGTAACTTTTCTTCTATGGAAGTACATAAGATAATAAATATAAAAGAATTAGAAACAGTGACTAGTGTCTCACTGTTTCTAATTCTTTTATTCAATATACTTTTAATATTCAGCAGTTATAATTTTCCCCCGGGAGGGACGTCCATTCAGTTTTAGATAATATACTTATTTTTATCCCCTTATGTAATTTTATAATTTAATTATGCTATGTTCGCTAAATGTCGGATATGATAACATAAGTACGTCCGGCAATATTGTGATAAATATTAAATTAAAAAATTGAGTAATTACTCTTTTTTTAATATGTATGCGGAACAATTTAAGTAGTTAGGTACCATAGAAGTTTTATTGCAATCAAGTAAGGTATGTGCTCGCTGTGTCCACAGGCTATGTCAATGTTTTCGAAGAACCTTTGCAAAAAATAAACATGTATTTTAGATGTAAATCGTTAGTTATGCCAATCGAAAGTTTTTAAACGTTTGCTTCAATTGGCAATATAGTTGTCCAAGTGCCAAACTAGACTTGGCTTTTAGAAACACAAACATAAATATATCATTAATTATTACAGAAAATATTGCGACTTAAATTTAATCATGCTAGTTCTTTAAGCGAGATAAATATGTTTATCATACGGCGGAATGTCTAATATTTTAAGTCTATGTAGTTAGAGCTTAGTACCTATTCCATGGGAGTCGGGTGTGTTTGTTGCAAGGTTGCAACTGACGGGCGGCACCGCCTCGTTATCGGCTGCGGCGCCGATAAGCCGGACGACTGGGAATTGTATTAACCTTTCATTATAACTAGATGCCCCTCAATACTTACATTGGTGATTCGCCAGGCCAGACAACTCTAAGCTACTTTCTTCCCACATTGGTATTTTTTCGAAGATACTAAATATTGTCGGGCTTAACATGTTATTTCTCGCCCTAAAAGTTTTTACACTAAATCGTTAAAGTTCTATTAATATTAGGCAAGTTCCTAGTTTCCAAATTAGATTCATGTAACACAGTTTAACTAAACGGACACAAAAAGGCAGACATAGGCACACTTAAATACTTATTAAAATATCGACTTAAATAGTTATCTTGTAGTTATGTACATTTTAATTTAATTAATTAGTTCAGGTATATAATGCAGATTCAGTCTAAGTTTATATAATCGCACGCGTCAATTAATTACGGCATGACTTTATCAGCAGCTCGTTACGTTAAAACGCTGATTGAAACATTTAATTACGGTCTAAGATGTTTATATAATTTGTTTATATCTCGCTTGTGCGCAACATTTATAAGCAATGTTAATACTCAAAATTATATTTTTATATGTTTAAATTAGTAAATGAGCATGCCCGGTGCGTAAGTGGTCAGTAGTTCGTATAGAAAAGGGAACTCGTATGTGAACTGGTTGCGTCTCCCGAGGAATTAAGATAGTCGCCTCATAACAAATCCATGTTTGCTTTTTCAAGCAACAAATTTATTTACCTAGGTATCATACAAATGCCTCTATTGTGTCTGGTCTAACATGCAAGCAATTTTTATTTAATCGCGAATACGCAACTGCAATAAAACGTCGACAATCTGTGATGATATGAATTTACAATCATGCAAGCGTGAAATTTCTACTCGCTGTTTGAAATGAAAAAATATCAATGTCCCCGATTATAATAATTTTCTGTCAGGCTTTTGAATTCACTGCAATTTGCAATACTTTCCATGCTATGTCTGTCTTTGTTTTTTTGCGTTCCTACCTATTTCTATTTTCAGTACAAAAATGTGATATAAAAATAATAGCTACACATTTTCTAAAGTACGAAAGCAAACCTTTTGTCCGTTTATATGTCATGCTTGGAATAATATACCCAATAAATTACTCATTCATTACTCACGTAACATTCCAGTTAAAGTAAATCCTTTCACACTGTTTATTACTATCTATTCACCTCTTTCTATGAAAAACATACCTATAAATTCATCAGTGTCTGTTGCTTCAGTCAACAATACAGAATATTGAACCGTTTTACATATATTATCTGAATGCATGAGGGGGCGTCGATAGCAAATCGCGCGGAGAGGTAGCTGGATTTCCGCGGGGGTAGGTATCGGGAGATGTAACAAGTGGTGCGAGGTGGTGAGAGGTGCATCGGGGATGCGAGGGGGGCGATCGATAGCCGTGGGCGAGGCGCGGTGCAGCCCGGCTGGCTCCTGCCAGCGACGTAAATAGCCGACCTCCGGCCCTTAGCTTTTAATACTGTTAATGTGTTGTCCTCCGCCTCGACGACTACGACGTAGACACTTTTGTTTATTATGTTGTTGTCACTATTGTTACGTCTCTTGAACTTGTTTGGAAATTAACGTGCTAATTTAATGACATTAACTTGAAGATTGTGTGGGTTCTAGTGTAATATTCCGATGCTAAACACGAGTAGGCAACCAACAGGTTAAAAGCATATCTCACCAAGATGGTCCAGTAATAGCAGTGTAGTTAGCTGGTATATTTTGTTGCGTATAGATTCGTGCGCGCGGTGTTCGGCGCGCTAATTCTACACCTACGGTGACTATGTCTACCTACCAGGCATTGGAAGGAACATTTTTAATTTATGACTAAGTTAATATTTTCCTTTTAATAAAGACCTTTCAACACTGCAGCAAAGCTCAGCATGAGACACGAATTAAAAAAACGTAATAATATGCGCACTATATCGAATCTCTGTCGCACGTTCTTTGTTTTTACTTTAACATTTTTATTGAATGAAAATTGTAAGTATTAAGTTAAATAAGTAATTAATATACATAGGAATTATAATTCCTATACATACTTTACGCTTGTAATACTTAGCTCTAATGATTCAATTTCATTCGTGACGTGAAAGAGGGAAATGGTTTCATTCATTGCCTATTATTAAACACGCCGATTAAAAAATATTACAGATCTATTACACAATGACGGTAATAAATACAATTTAATTAAGTTCACGTACCGTATTACGTTCAGGTTAGAAATAAAAAAGTAGCAGTTAATTTTATGGTAGCTTACTATTGCTGTTAATCTCTGTTAGTATAACAATTCTGAGAATTGCTATTACGTGGATACGAACTAAACAATGGCGTCGCGTTTATTAGAGTACGTTACTTAGGAAATAACTCAGGCTAGGGCCTGTTCTGATTCTGACGCATCGTAGGTACATTATGCAGTTTACTTTCAAAGATGCAACAATAACATAGATCCGAGGCGTTCTGACTTAGTCCTCAGGGGTAACACACATTAAATCTTTCGCCGACCTCAGCTAAGACTGATATATCTGTGATTTATCTATTAATGAAGAATCAATAGAAGCAATCAATTAGATTTATGAAAACCGTATTAAGATTAGGACTATCTGTTTTCTGTAACTTGATGCGGTGTTTATACAAGGACAAAATACACTTTGTTATTATTTCTCTATTATTTCATAGAATTCGCTACAAGCCTCTAGGGAGAGGTTGTTATGCCACACAGAATCATTTTTACGAATTCTACAACAGCGCTACCTAGGTAGAACAAATATACTATCTTTTAGTAAGCTGAAATGAAATGAAAACTTCCATTTCATGGGAATCGATTTAGTGGTTTCGGAGATTAGTAGTTACGTACATTACAGCTACACTCTTTAACCCTCTTACTATGTACAAGTAAAAGGAATTGAGACTTATTAGACATTTACATATTTGTAGTTTATTCAAAGCTACACCAGTTACGTCACGATTAGGCAATGGAAATAATTCAAGCGGACTTTCTCTACCTTGTAGGCACCGCTCAATATGTATAATCATATTGTATAATCTTTAATGACACAGATAAAGTAAAAGATGATAACTTTCGGTTTTAACTCGTGATTACTTGCCCTCAATTTATGTTTAAAACAAGATTCGTGAACTCATCTCAAAATAACCGAACCAAATAGTGAGTTAGCGTTATTAAGCTTAAGTATAATTTGATTACTATTTAACCGTGACTTTTGGATTTGTCTTGTGAGAAAAAGGACGCGAAATTGAGTATCTTCATGCTTCAACGAATCCATAATTTTTGAAACTGGTTTGATAGTAAATATTACACTGGAAACAAAAATTACTCGTCATGTTATATGGACAAGATTTCTGAACTCTATTGCAGTAGGTTATAATGAAGACAGACACGGTTTAATTAGATTAAACACCTGTCGTTTTATTACATAAATCATACTAGGTAGCTCTAGGTAAGGTAGACAAAACAACTTTCATTATGAAACCTAGTTTGCATTGTTCCGTTAGAAATAAATATTTATTGTTCCGTTTGTGACTCATTTATTGTTTGCACTTTTGCAGGTACGTATGAAGACAAAATGGGCGTCTGTTGGGAGCCATCTTGTTGTATGGTAATGTAGACGGTGATGTTAAAGAATTTCTCATTGTTCCTTTCGGCGTTTTGCACACTGCCCAATCGTACGTGTGTTCCGATGCCGGAAAGCATTTACATACGTATATAATATATGTTTAAAAAACTTGAGAATGTCATTACATTCTCTTGGATTCTCAGTAATAAAAGTAAATGCTACTTTTACCAAATAATGCGTAGATTACGTACCTTTTTTACGCATTAATTTTGAAGATCTATTGGACATAATTCTTCTTGTCCTCAGATAGCTACATTTTGCCCATTTTTTTTGCATCATACCAGTTTATGGCAGTCCTAGAATAAATCATAGGTGTGCAAATAAAGATGTGAATCAGAAAATCGTATGTAGTAAGAAAATCGTAGATACACAAAGTGGTAGGAAAGAGGAGGTATGTAAGTACATACATATAAGCTTTTTATAACAGAATGTCATCAACATCATACACAAGTTTATCGGTCTCAAGACAATATCTGCGTGTGAAACAACTTACATAAATCATAAGTGGTCGTGTATTAAACTTTTTTATTTAAATTACATGAGAAATATAATATGTTTATGTGAGACATTATAGTATTTGTTTACACAATTCACAAGTAACTAGGTGCCTACTTGTTATCATACAAAAATTCGATGTACTTAATTACATGTTACATAGTATACGAGTACTTATTGCATGAAATTGTTCCTGTCTATTCGCTCGGCGCAATGGGTTCAATCCCCGGCTGGTCCATTAAATAATTAGTTTACATTTGTTATATCTATTTATGTGCTTATCTGGTGCGTGTATGACACCCGTGTTAGCATACGAGTGTAAAGCTTTATTTCATTTAGGTTAATCTTAAATAAATAGATAATACCTACTTTTGTCATAGGTAGGAGTTACGGGTATTGTTTATTATAAGACTTATAAATTGTAGTAAAACATAATGATAATTACTTGTAAACAGTAGCGTGGTAGGTAAGTACTCTAATCTGCTTTGAATTATTATACTGAGTGGGATGTTGTCATATCTAAGAATATGGGCACGCGACCTAAACACTGAACCCGGTGCGTAATGATTGCTCCACTAAGAGTATATAATTAACTTTATCAATGGTGGCCACGTTCCTCTTATCTATGTGCTCTTTGTCGCGTAATTGCAAAACGATGCATAATGAATCACGACTGCACGCAGCTTCAAATGAGAGCAACGTAGGCGCGGTCCGATATGCCACACCGTTAACAAAAATCGATTTCATTCATATACCTACCATACCATATCGATACATGAGATATATCCAACCGTTATAACAAAACCGAATATTGACAAACGTAGGAAACCAATTTACCGAAGGCAAAAGTTCTCAATATTAAATGACGTCACAGTTTAACTTTCAAAGCTCGCTAAAGTAAAAAAAATAAATTAAACAAATAAAATTGATTATGTTGAAATGAGTGCGTTTATCGATTTTTTGCACATAAACTACTAACTATAACATTGATAACAAGCTGTTTTAATAAAACCGTTTCCGTATAAATATGAAAGAAGTACATAACCGTTTTAAAACTAAATAAAACGACTATAATTACAACGTACTTAATGGGTTACGTATTTATATGCAATAGGACTATCATATGGACATGTGTATGCCACGTGTCGTACTCGTTATCTTCAGAAGTTCATTGTATACAGATAATTGCTCCGATTATGTATAACAATTTATTCATCTGCACCTGCGAGTAAATAAACAGGAAATTAATACATTGTTGGTGAGATCTGATTTTAATGGTGATCATGTTTTGAAAAGCTGTTTACATGATAGGTATTTCTGTAAGCTCCAAACTCTCCTAAGCACTATTTCAATGTTAAGGTTAAAATCCCCTAGGGGGTCTAATACACATATATGAATACATAAGACCGAATGAGTTGCGAAGCCTTTAAAAGAAATAAAACAACAAACTCCAAACATTTTTTCTGTGGTTATGATCAGTAAGTGTAAATCTACCCACATTAACGTTACGCTAGTCATTGTTTTGATATAAGTTACGAATGTAATTTCTCTGTAAGTGATTTTATGTAAAATCTAATGAGAAGTAAGTGTCTTTCAACGTATCTCTTCGTCAATAAAATTTACCTAAAGGTAGTTGACGACGTTATAATTAGATATGTACCGATGTGTAATATTAAAAACAAATAAAATGTGACATAATTAAATATACATTAGTGACCAAGGGATGCAGGGTCGCGAAATATTTTCATCGCTATAAAGGCTGAAAACAGATCTAAATCAGGCACTACAAAAAAGTCTTTTAAAGCGATTTATGTTTAGGCATTTTCTTTTGAAATAGAGTAGTATGCGGTGAAACACTCAAAATAATCAGTACAGAAAGTGGCCGCTAATTGCAATCTCCATCTCTTGTTAGATAAATTGGTTAGATAGCTCTTGAACCCTCGTTAACAATTTATATAGTTCAGTGCGCATTCTCTTAACTTTTTGAAACTATACATTAGTACTAGCGTTCAGTCTGTGGTTTTCAGAAAATTTCAGGTTTTTTTTTGTTGATAAAAAAATGTCATCAACAAATTCTCGTTTTTTGACTTTTTGGGTTTGGGCTCTTCTATATCGGAAATTATGCCTCTTGCTTAAAAGTTATGAACGGTCTTAAGTATTTAAATATTTTTATTTAGATGGGGGGGTCGAGTTCCTGTAGCTTCCTCTCCCCTGGATTCGCCATAGACATGTGCGTATGGTTTTATGCTCTATATAAATTGTAAGCAGTAATTAATCACTGTAAAGTACAAACTCTCCAACTGAATGAGCGATGCGTGACTGTTGATGCAGAATGGAACTTCATAAACATAATATTGTATCGACACTGATGTAGTGGAAAACACTAATCGTTTGGTTTTACCGGTAACGTCCTACATAGTTGTATAAATTATAGCATTGCGGTAAAGTTGTAAGATTAAAAAATAAATGTGGCTTTTTTTCTTTATCTCGTAGAAAATGAAACGGATGGTACTTAACGGATTTCTTACAGAGATAATAGTGAATTGCATGACATGATAAAGACATCTTGTTGAGGAGTTGGTAATTTTCTGTGGCTAGAGCCTGTCCATCGTCATATCAACTCAGTAAGTCAGTGTCAGTCAGTGTAAGCAAAAATTTAAGTTAAAAGATTTGACCCACACATGTAAGTTATGCTACAAAAAACTTTTAAAATAGTTTTTAATTTTTTCTTAATGATATGGTAGCTCTAAAGATTGTAAAAAGTTTCTATAAAGGTGACTGGCGAAATCACTAGACCGGTGTTTTGTTTTTAACTGGTTAGCTCTTGGCCCGTGGCTCTTCCCAAGTCTGGCGGTATGTCCGCGTTCCGTAGTGGACACTCGACTTAGCTAATCTACGCTACTCAGTCATCTCTCTGTCCTACCTTTAATATTTTTATTTTATAGATGTTAAATCATTAATAAGTTTTAATTTTCTAAATGGGGACACAAGGAAATCACGAGGGGGGAAACCTTTATGTTACCCGAAGCCTTGGGAACGACACCGGGTTATATGGGATTTTTACTGCACTAAAACCCCCCCGGTGACCGTCTCAGCAAGAAATACCAGTCGACACCACCAGCCGCCCGCAGCCCCAAAAGCCCCCTTTTACTCGCCTCTTGCGACAGGCAGAGGATACCGTTGCCCTATTCTGGTCCCGGAACTTCAGGGACAATAGCTTATATGAATTATTAAAAACATACCTCTAACTGCATCAAAACATTTTTTGTGGAATGTCTGTTCATGCAAAAACAAATTATTTAAAAATAATTTCCATTCAATTATCCGTCAATGTCAAATGTCAATTACCTTTTAGTTACCTGCATTGCCAATTAGTTTTGCGCTTAGTTCAATACCGTTTACTGTGGATATTATTTTTAATGCCTTCCCAAGGTAATTAAGGGGTATAAAATAAATTGAAAATCATTCGCGGAATCTTGTGTATGTTCTATCATAAAGTTTTATTTCGCTTTGAAGGAATTTCATATAGTTATGTGAACATAACAAGCACTTTTAGTGGAGTAACATTCGTGAATTTACGTCGCAAATTATTATTAAGAAATATGCAATATCGATTGTAGTCAGTAACTCGCATGGGTAGAAAGAAGTTTTGTAGGGATTCAGTGACTTTTGACTTAGTAGGATGTGATGGGTGAATGGTAAAATGATTTCCTGAGAGACAATTTCTTGTATTGGTTTAAAATAATGTTAAAGTGAAAACAAACTATAGTGCATGATTAATAAATGTATTTCTCATCGTGTTGTGGTTATAAGTATCGATATACATGTATCTATATACTTACTCGTAAAGTTATCGTTTTCATTAATGTTAATTTCGCAACAAGAAAAACAATGCACTTAGTAATTGATGACTAAAGTTAATATCGTAATTAATACCATATTCATTTGTTCGAGCATGAATAAATGACGTGTCAGTTCCATTCACATTCGCGGTGACTTCAAAGGTTGGAGAGATGTGCAGCTGTTGGGCTCGGCCGGGATCAGATTGGATGCACCAACATTACTCAAACGTAGTGACAGCCTCGCCAGACGCCATCCACCAGATTTATGCAATGTGTTATTACAATCTTGTTTTTTTTTCGCAAAACAAAGCGGAGTGTAAATAATGAAAGTGTTTTGATCGTCGGATTCCTATTTAATTGGCATTTTTGTTTTATCTTTTTGTTTTATCTGTTCTTTTCTTTCTAAGATACGGCTCCATTTCTAGTATTGCAGCGTCATAAAAAGAGTTTTATATCTATTCGATTTTCTCAACGCTAACAAGTAGCGCTCCTCCCACATATGTTTTATTATAGCACTCGTTAAGATTAAGTAACATAATTGCCTCGCCAGAAGTCGGAGTCGTAGTCGAGTGTTCAAAACGAGAACTGATGAGCGTAACAGCTGAGCGTCAGCTGACGGTCGGACTGGCTCTCAGCTTCGAAATATTGCCGTGACGCCGCCCGCCGGTCGAGTGAGTTCATCACTTTAACAGTGAATATGCGTACACTACCATAAAATATACGGCCGGCTATTGAAGCTCCCGGGCGTGCCACGGCCCGCCGAGCAGCGCACGACAATTGAGGGGCCGCGCCGTCCGCCGCGATTGGAGATCGCCTCTGGAACGTATGAGATATTGCGCACCATTTAATGAAATTCTTCCACGAACGTCTTTTCTAAATACCGATTGGACACTTGCGCTCTCAATTGGTTGCTAGATTACATAAGTACCAATACTATTCTCAACACATACCAAAGGTTATTGTATCTAGTTTACCCGCATGGAAAATCCTTAGGCGCATATCGTATGTAACAGGATAAATATTTCAAAATATTAACTTTGATACTCATTAAACATCTAGATCATATGTCATGACACAGTTAGTGATAAAATGATGACATCGGGAAGTACAAAAAGAGCTGAGATCAACGTTTACAAAATTATGATTTGCGATTAAAAGGTTAACAGCGAAGGTCGTAACAGGAAAATTATTTGATTATTATGTAAGAAACATCTGAGACAGCTGCTATAAAACAGATATCGAATGAGGGGCTAGTACTGCAGCGGGCGTAGACAAACATTGGTAACACAAGATAATCTGGAAATGTAACGGATTTGAACCAAAGACTAACTGGATATGTCAGAATAATAAAACGTTATTCTGCAAATTTATTGATTTGGTTTGATTGATTAATAGAAGTATGCGAAATGGTGGTAATTAAAAGGTTAACTGCGAAGGCCGTCAGTTCCGCGTGGTGTCGCAACGCAGCGGGCCGCTCACCTCGTCGTCTGCGCCACGCGCACCTTCGGTTCCTTTCTAAAGTGCTTTCTATGTCTTACACATTCGCATTGCTCGCATCGCTTCAGAGCCTCGTCTCACCTTTACGCTTTTCCAGGCGAATCTTCTCAAATTTCAACGCGGACGGGAGTCGGACGCGGATGCGGTACCTCTTTCTACTCACTGTGCACTCCAATTATCCAGCGCAGTGTGCTGCATGCATTTTACATCAACATTCCGATTGCGACGCGTCATCCATGATTGTGTTTCGATGCGTCGGTATTTTAGCCACACTTAACGGGCACACACATAAATATGTGTAATTATATTCGGTTCGTATTTTGTGGTAATTTGTGCGAGCTACTTTTAGAGTTAGACGTTAGACGGAGGAAGTTTATTGTTTGAAAGGAAATTGAAAGTATGAAGTTGGGTCTGTTGCACAATCCCATTGTTTCCAATTACATACCATCTTGACAGTATCCGCTAGTAACGTGTAATTCACCCGTAGTTGTCGGCCGTTATCCCATCGCTCGGATACTTTAATTAGAGCCGATAGCAATATAAATCCTACAGCACGTCGCCGCTGTTAGAAAGTGCGCGTGATGTAACGTTGCGGTGAAGACGGATCATGTCTTAGTTGCGTTCCAAGCAGTCTCGCTTTGTTTGCTTCCATCACGAGTAATTTATCTTATATCTATGTTATGATTGACATTATTAACTTGTAGCCATTCTGCAGTAATTGCGAGTTATATAATTTTCCTTGTACATATTTCAACTGCATTGCTTCGTAATATCGAGCGCCCATGACCCTTAATATTTAAAGTTCTCAGTTATTTAAAGTCGCGGCGTGTCTGGCTCTAACGTTCGAATAAATCTAACCGTTCAATCTACTCGTGTGGAGTAATCGTTGGGTTGAAGACTCTGGTTTGCATAAATAGATATTGAATAAGAAACGTGTTGGAGTAAAGAGAGCGTAATTTCAGCCGCCGGTACATGCGTGAGCGCTCCGTGTCGCTTCCGGGTTCAAGCCCTAGTAATATCAAACGTGCGACACAACAGGTGATTGCATACTCGCGAGTCGCGGTCGGGTTACGGCCCTAGCACTAGCTACTTTTAACATCGGTGGTTCACGTTTTGGTCATAGTATCAGTGCTGCATCATGTTTCGATGACTTGATTCGGTTGCTGCATCTTAAACGCATTTCAGCGACTAACTGCGTTATAGTATAAGATGGATATCTCAAATGGAGACCACGTCTGGGAAAAGGAGTAACGCGACCAGGTGGACTGATGACCTAAAGAAGACGGCGGGAAACCGCTGAATTCAGACGGCTCAGGGCTGGGCGGAGTGGCGTAAATTAGGAGAGGCCCATGTTCAGCAGTGGACAATTAAAGGCTGATAGATAGTATAAGATCGGTTTTATATCTACGTTCTGAAGTATCTTGCTCATCATCATTTTTTACTGCATCTTGCTTTCGAGAAGCAGCTAAATGTCGATCGCCGATACTAAAAATAGTGTGTCTACTGGAGCCCTTAGTACCCGTCCTCTTAGGATTATGCTAAAGATCCACTCAGCGCAAGTTGCACACTCATCATAATGGAATCTGCGTCGCTTACCGGTTTCCCATAATATTTATTCATTCAATGGCGTTATTGGTTAGGAATGTTCTGGAATGCAGACTTGTGCCTTTTTAATTGATTATTATACAAATAATTTATAAATACATTATTAATTATCTTAATATCAAATGACGATTATAATATAATCTATGACGTGTCTCGAAGATGATGGCACCTCTTGGTACCACCTTCTCAGAACATTATTGTGTCACAATGCCTTAGACACTGATGTAATTATGATCTAAGCGACTGTATTTAAATGGCTTCTTATCATAATTTAAATCATTGGTTTGATGACGATATCAAAATGTCTGTTAAGAGAATCCTTCAGTAATAAATTGTACTGTTGTCTTCTGTTTGCTGTTCATTCACTTGAACTCTAGTCTGTTATAATTAATGCGGTTGCGAAATGTCATTGGTTTTTCAAATGATCCAAAAGCCAAGCGGGCCTTGGTGACTAATGCTTCTATTTATGGACAAGGATTGCAAAACAGTCGAGACAGCTCCGTGCGTCAACCGTGCGTAATTACGTCAAGACATCGTTTTTAATTACCAGCGATATCATCTCTGCCAAATTGTATAAAAACGAGATGAGTCTAGACTTTTACTAAAATAAGAATACTGTTTTTATACACAATCTTATATATATTTCTTTTTATAGTAAGCAAATAAATAAACTAGTACATTAACAGAAATCAATAAAACTTGAGTAGGTATACCTATGTTTAAAAATTACGAGTGTTAAACGGGTTGTATTAGATAATAAAAACTAACATACAAGGTTGGAGACCTTTTGCTCTTTACCATAATATTATAATAGTACCTAACTACGAGCATACTTGGTATTTTAGTTGGATTTATGGTCTAATCTAGTGTATTGGTTGTTATCATGGTGCAGATTACTGGTTATCGTTTGTCACGTACTCGTATATGGGTGGATACAGCATCTCGTCCGTGCCTCGGAGTATATTATCAAGTCATTGACCCTCCCTTGTTTTCCTCGCGGTAATAGGCATGCTTAAAACAATGTTTTTAAAACAAAACTTCTCTTAAGTATTTCTTTAAAATTCAAATGTCTCTTAGTAATAATAACTGACTGCTAATCAATGAAATGTTAGGTTGGATACTTTTATTTCGTAAAATGACATTTAGGATTTGTTAATATTTACTACTAATTAAAAAGCTTGCATCAAAAGTAAGTGGCACACAGTCGTAAAGGTTTATTATAATACGCTTGTTACGAAATAACTATATAACTTAAATATCGAATTAGGAATTATTTGTTAGTTGGCAGATGGTTCAATATAACCCAATTTTGTGAAGATTGTTCTAAAGCAACGATCGCCTAATGAGCCAAAGTGCGTGCCAATAACTATTAGTTGGTCAAAATCACAACATTTCTTTCATTTCCTTTGCCAAACAGCTGCGCGAGAATGAAATTAGAAGTGCTAGACGTTGCTTCTGGCTTCTCTATTCTGTTATTTATTGTTATTGCATCCAATGGCCTTGTTTGCTCTAGTCTGATTGATCCACTAACATCGACGTGGCGATGAATTTATCTAATTTAAGATAATTCAATAGATAACAACACGTAACACCTTTTTATTCGGTCGTGTTTATCGCATCAAGATAAATTGCAACGGATAAAAGAAAACTGATATTATTCTGGGAATTAACTATTATGTAGTTCTGCCGCATAGCAGCACTGCTTGCGTAATATTGTTTCCATCATTACAGGCGTATTATAATACGATGGCAGCCCATGTGTGACTAACGTGAAATTGCCAAATGTTTGATTTTATAGTTACGAGTATGTCCACCTGTTGCAGTAAAATCATGACTGGTGATGATTTCTAAGTATGTTTTTAGTTTACATCGTCTTAATTAATACACTAGCATTTTGTAGTCAACTTATTATTTACAGATAAATTACGGAAAATCTTACATTGATGAAGCCCCGTCGAATGTTACTAAAACACCGGCTTATTATTTGGTGTTAGTTAAAAATTGTTGGTACATATTTATTCAATTTACCTTTAAAAGATCTACATATGCAGTATTGGGTGCAGCTTTTCCAATATGAGTAGGTTTTTGACCAAAGTCAAACATTTACTGCGAACAAGTTAACTTGTAATATTTAGTTAAGTACTTGACGCCCTAGAAACTACCCCATGATAAGGCTAATTCCTTAAGAATCCCTTGGATAGCTCTCTTGCTTTACCTGTTTAAAAATCTAGGTTGTGAACCCGAGGGGTAGTATACGAGTATAGGGGAGAAATAGCTTCTGCCAGCCCCTAAGAACGATAACTACCCAACTTTTAATATTTTGAGCTGTTAAAATGTTCCAATGATCATTCTAAACCACATTGAGTCTCCAATTTTGGTGGTCGCCCGGAGGCCATTAATTGTCTTAATATCGCTTTAAATCAAACCCGGCGACCGTTTCTGCCATCCGTTGCTGCTTACTAACTGGTTTATTGACATTCAGTCTAAGTGCCGGCGATCGAATTGAATCTTAATAAACATTCCTTTGTCGAATAAGGAACACCTTAGCTCCAAATTTTATCGTATTTTACGCAATGAAAATTAATCAAACAATGCAACGTGCATTTACAAAACTAGCTATATTTTTATAAAATATGTTTCTTAATCCTGAAAACCTTATGCAGTTATTTAAGGCGTTGTAGGCTGTTTTATTCTATTTTTAAAGGCAATACGTCGATTATTTTAACATAATGTATGCAGTGCGCTCAAGATTACTACTACTATTTTTAACTACATAGACGGCAGATCTCGTATCATGGATAAGAAATGAATACAAATATGTTTTTACCAAATTTAATCATAACGAAATTACTATTGTAGGTGCGAGTATAATTTGTTTTTTTAATCTAAATATTTTGTTATAAACCATGGTATTCCTAAAACCAAAAATATATTGTTTACCAATAAAATTGTCAAATTTACACCATTTTGGAATCTCATTCACAAAATAGATCTATTTCATTTTAGGTGCAACATTATTAATTAAAATTTAAAATGGCTTATAAATGTTCTTTCTTCTTTTTATTAAATGAATTATACTTGTACCAGACGAAGAATACACTTCTTTCTAGAATGTTTATGTATGGAAAAGACGTAAACATACTAGCAGTTAACTACATTTTTTCATTGACCAAACTTACCAGTTTTCTCGTCCTCTATCGGCCTGCGCAGCACCATTTCGCAGAAATCTCTATTCATTGCCGCCGTCACGTCTTTATCTTTGAACCGGATGTTATTGACAACATGGCTAACAAAACAGTGTTTTAATATTTGCGTTCTGAGTGTACTGGTTGGTATGGCTCTGCTGTGTATGAGTTTGAATTAACTAATGCTTACTACACCCAGCTGAGATGCGCATGTTTATTAAATGTAAGTAGATGTTGGATAGTGTTAATAGTAAATTTTGATAGAATCCAAAATGTTGACAACCCGTATGGGCGAGCGGTTAACTCACAGGTCCGTAACGCGGTGGATCGCTCAAGATCAGACACAGATCTATCTGAATGATGAATTTAGATTTTCTTCTTCTTAGTTCTTGTTCGTCTTTGTGTTTCCATAGCATCCACGGCACATGTAACAATCCTGTTCGAGGCTATGAGTTTAGAACGAGTTATTTATTCATATATATTAAGTACTTAATTGATATCAGCACAAAGTTTGATTACCCCTTCTTTGGAATCAATCCCACACTAATTAACTTAGACCACAATAATAATAACCGCGAACATATCGATTTTCGTTCGCATCTAATGTTACTATATCGCTAATTTAATATGTTATTTGTTTCAAAACTGCTAATATCCGCAAGCGGCTCTGCTCTAGATATTTTCTAGATAAAGCTCAACGTAATTTCCTGCAAGCGTATTTGCGCGAAAGCGCTGTCAATATTTGTTTAGCTTCCATGGTGTAGTGAAGGGTATTCCTCAGCAGGCAGAGTTGAATATCCTTATTAGTCACTAATACTATCTCCGACCGCACTTTATCTTTACGGGCCCCACTCGAGCACTAACCGCAGAGCGTGTGCCACTCCGAGCTCGGAAATAGAACCCGTAGATGAAGTAACCAAATAGACTCGCTATACGTAATAACTTCATGCAGAGAAGTCTATAAACCCGCCGCAATACGAGGCAAGTGAGAACTGTGATTCGCGTTAACTGTAAGTTGATTTGTTTATATAAGCTAGGTAATCAGAACAATAGGTTGGAAAAAAATTCTTTGTTATCAGTCTAAATATTTACTGTGTCTGGGTGCTCCAATAACCACAACCTTTGACTTAAAAATAAATACGACATTTAGGTAGTCCTAATTATAGTTAATTAGAAGTGGCAATGAATATAACCCAATTCATATTTTTGACCTTTGAATAAGGTAATTCCTGTATTTGCGCCACCTACAGGCTCAATTAGATTTTAATGGAAATATTTACATCCGCCCACAGCTTACTCGATAATTGACAAATATTTGAGATAACATAATAATAGCTTTTACCCGTGTGATTAATTGGTTTTCCACAAAATATTAACATATTAATTTAATCCATCATTTACAACTAAAATCCGCCTTTTTATTCATGTACCTATCATGCTTCATTATGTTTTAATAAATGTTTCATTCTTTACATGGAGATACATGTTATGTTATATATTTTTATGCATTTCTCCTCGCGGATCTGAATCAATGCACCTTAAATTCTAATCCACGAATTAATCAATTCCACCTCTGTAAATATGTATTAAGAATAGCTTATATTATTTCACGTTTATACCTAATCTTTTACTTTTTAACTCAGTCAGCAATTAAGAAGATTAGCAAAAACAGGTAGTCATGCAAAAAATACAAATAAAGTTTCGCTATCGTGCATGCAAGCATTGCGTTTGGAAAAAACATAAAAGCCCGGACACTTCTCAATTATGTTTATTTATGTGAACAGATTGAGGAGGCGGAATTCTTGCATCTTTCAATAATGTGCCATTGAATATGAGGGTCGCGTGAATGAGCTCCATTAAGGGCTGCTAATTGACCGGCACCGCACAATACGATGGACACGCGAGCCGGGCTCATTGTGAGCCATACCGTGTGCTTAGCTAGTGATGTAACGAATATTCGCCTAATTTTCGTCAATCTCATTCGTATTCGCACGAAACGCTGTGAATGTTTTGCGACCGTATTTGGCAAACAAAGAGGACTTCAATTGTTCTGGTTAGCCTTATGAAAATTAACTATTAATAAAATTAAACTCAAAAAACAACGATAAATCCTACCTTATATTAAAAAAATCAATTTCTAAACAAGAATAAATGTCTTTTGTGACAAAAAGTCTAATAAGTCTTGTTACTACTAACTTAGTTATTTAACCTGTTCCAGCTTAAAAATGGCCGAACCGAAATGTCATAATTTTACACAGTCAACATTCGCAAATATTCGATCGCAAATGTGAAAAAATCCAACATTCGTCACATCACTAGTACCTACGTACTCAGTTTCATGTACACATCACATCCGATCACTGATACGCCGAACAATGACAGCTTCACTCGTTAAACACGCTTTGGACGTGTGGCTGCTGCGTGTGTTCGGGTCCTTTGCACTAATCTGTTTATGTATGGAATTATCAGTACTGTAATAAACGTAGCGTTTATTGTTATTTTACGTGACCGATGCTTTCTATACTGTGTGACGTCGGTACCATTGATACACAAATATTAACACTTAGAACGAGAAAAAACATCTTGTATACGTATATGTCTGACCGGGGATCTAATTCTGATTACTTTGTGCTTTGTGTGTCAGATTGGTAATTTAATCGCGTCTTCTCGATTTTGTGTTTAATTTGCCGCCCTTATACGTAAACCCCGTAAACAATTTATATCTTGAATGAATGAATGAATGAATGAATGAATGAATATACTTTATTGCACACTACACATATAACAGAATATACATTATACATTAGAAGAA
>DWPV01000269.1:0-33102 GCA_018251915.1 Urbanus proteus proteus | reverse complement strand
TTGCAGTCTTGGCCGCCCTAGGCCCGAGGCCATGAGCCGCCCCTTTTTCAGCACGCATCTTAACTAGTAATAACGCCAAATTTTTTGACGTTCGCATCCGCATTCACAAGAAACCATGCGAATGTATTGCCTTGAATACAGTCATTCACGGAACAAAGAGGATTTTTTTAAATAATACTGGTTAGTTTTTTTGTCATGATTGGCCGCTCCTAAAATTGACCGGCCTAGGCCCGGGCCTACTCGGCCTTTAGGCAAATCCGCCACTGTTAAGATGTCATACACAGAGTGCGATTAGGATGTCCATAACATCGACAATCATATCATACCATAACACAGACAAGTGAACATATCATTGCAATGCCTCCAGTGCCGGTGACGACGCGCATCGTAGCTACGCGCACGGCGTTGGTAGTGGGTGAGGAGGTTGTTATCTCGTGCGCGGTGGACGGCTACCTGCCGCCCGACGTGTACTGGACCAAGGACTCCGTGCGCCTTACGCCCTCCGACCGCATAACGCTCACGGGTACGCCACAATTCTTGCACTATTTTTTTAACATTAAAAATACCATTGGTGTCCTAGTACAAATTTTCAAACGAGCATTCGATTGATCGAATTTCAGCTTGATACCTTTAAAATAAATAAAGCTTCACACTCATAGCCCCACACTATGATTCCCTGTGTCGTGGGTGTCAAGGACAACACACAAGACAAGGACACACCCAGACAAAGAACGGAAATTAAAACTCATCATTCAAATTTCCGCCTCGCTGGGAATCGAAACCAGGACCCTCGGATTAGCGGTCCGGCGTGTTAATCATTGCGTCATCCGAGTCGTTGTTTCATAGTAACATTTTACTTCCTAAACGTTTCGTTAGTGGCTCTGCATGTAGATGTCGGGGCGAACTCGTAATCGACGATCAACTTGGTCCATGGATCAATTCCGATGACACCACCGCCACACCTATTTCTGCCTTATAACAGCAGTGTCCAGCGCTGCCCTTCTGGTCTAAAGGGTGTAGAAGACATACTTATTCGAGTTCCAACTTAGTCCTCAGATACAGCAACGCATCTTTGTTCGATCCCAGGTAAGACTGTGACGATATTTTGGGTCGATTACAGATGTCCATGCGCGACAGTGGACACTTACAATCAGGTGGGCTGCATGCTCGTTTGCCACTTCCATCATGTAAGAAAATGTTTGTTTCTAGACGATCGTCTGACGATAACCAACGCCACCATGGCCGACAGCGGCGTGTACGGCTGCCACGCCAGCTCACCGTCCTCCACTCACAACTCCACCGTGACCATCACCGTTATAGGTACATTTCGTAAAGTCGTATAATAACAATGTATAATAATTCCACTGTGGGACCTCAGATAAATAAAGTAGGTAGATCTATCATTCCTAACAAACAAATGTAGCCATTTTTAAAATGGTCGGGTTATAAAAGTGATTATGTGTGCGTAAGTAAACTAAAGGCACTGACAAAAAACTATGCTGGTTTTGTGTAAGTGTGTGCGTATAAATACATGAAAGGGGCGTAGTTTTTTGGCTTCACACAAGGCGGTGAGTAATCTACCTGTTTTATTTATGTGAGGTGCATATAAATATCGTTAGCGATCTCAGATAAATAAAATAGGTAGATTACTCACCGCCTTGTATTTGAGTGAAGCCAAAATAACTACGCTACTTTCATGTATTTATGCGCATGCACTTACATAAAACTAGCGTAGTTTCTTGTCAGTACTTTTGTTTATTTACCCTCACATAATCACTTTTATAGCCCGACCATTTTAAAATTGACATCATTTTTTTGTTAAGAATGATAGATCTACCTACTTTATTTATCTGAGATTTCTGCACACAATTCAACCATCAACCGTCGAACGGTTCCGATGCCGTATATATAAGTAGGTACGTGAAGTAACGAAAATAAATAAATAGCTCAATATCAAACCGTTAAAATTATAGCTATCATTAGGCCATAATGGCTCTTATATATAGGCTAAGCGTTTTCACGATTGATTGAATGTCGAATAACGATAAATTAATGCACATTTTGGCAACCGCCACGATTGGTTGCATCAAAGAGATGCATATCTTAAATAATAATGAAACTATTGACGTACGCACACGTGTATAGTATAACTATTGTAAAATATAGGTATCTATACAAAAAAATAGTTAGAAATGAAGTGTCTGTTTGTGATTTCAAAGTAACAACTTTTAAAGGTATATACGATACTTACAACAAAAATGCAATTTAAAAATTTTGTCTACCTGTCTGTTTGCGATTTCAATTTTTTTTTTTATTCAACGCATGTAAAAGTGTACACGATACTTACAAAAAAAATGCAATAAAAATTTTGTCTGTCTGTTTGCCTGAGATAATCTTCTAGACAATTGATCCGATTTTGACGGGACTTTCACTGAAAGGTAACTGAAGATTTAAGGCGTAAATTAGGCTACTTTAATTTTAGAAAAATGGTATAATCACGCGCTCCATGCTCATGACGCTGCCGTCGCGGTACAGCCGGGCATAACCTATGTTTAAATATGTGTACCTTTGACTTTAACGCGAGTGAAACTGCGGGAATCAGCTAGTGTTTAATAATAAAACTATTGACGTAACTACACGTGTACCTGTAGCATAACTGTTTTGAAATATCGTAAATAATGCTTTATTATTCCTAGATTCAAGACCTTCCACGTCAATCTTGATAATAATAAATCTGAAATATTGTTTTGTAAGAATATTACCTACTTATGTTGTGACGTTTATCGTCGTTATTATTATTTGTGTTTCCAAGTACTTTGTTTATTATGCTGTATATTTCTGCTATTTTGTGGGTTTATTTACTTTGGTTTTTATACAACCAAACATAGTTACAATTTTTTAGACATCCTCAGATTTATTTAATACAGAACTTTTTACAACACGTGTTACTCGTATGGTATTATTTCGCCACTTCTCAATTATGGCAGTGTCAAGCACTGCTGTGTTCTGGCTTGAAGGGTGTGGTCAGGGAGACAGACTTATCCAAAGCGTTCCATCTCAGACCTCAGGGGTAGCAACGCATCTGTGGTCAACCTCAGGTATGACCGTGATCATATCTGAAGTTGATTACAAATGTCCATGGGCGGCAGTGGCCACTTACCATCAGGTGGACTGCAAGCTCGTTTGCTACTCATATGTTATAAAAAAAAAATCAAACCTTATTAAGAACAAGATGTATTCCATGCCTGATTTTATGACTTATACACGACATCGCACATCATTGGAACCATAGATACAGGATTATATCTATGATTGGAACTGACACGATTTGAATAGGTACCTTTTTTTGATAAACGACAGCAGTAACAAATAAGAAGCACGTATCACTAAATATCAAACTGTTCTGTTTGTTCTGATATTAATCTACAAGGTTTGACCAAACGGAACTTATTTGAAATAAACCACAAAAACAATTCCCAGATCGATCGCCAGCCGCGTCGGGGCTCATTAGTTCGAGACGCTATCGCTACAAATGTTGAGCTAATGGTCGGGCGACCTTACTCACCTCTCCTTCCTTGCTGTACCGTGAACTTGACATTATTTTGTTGTGTTCGCATTTAAGAACTTTTCTCACCATCGGCTGTTGGCCTTGATACGATTTTGACAAAATGCTGATTATATGTAATATACGTGCCTACAATTTCATGTAATTTCATTCTGTCCTGTCCTTTTATTAACTCCTGGGTAGACCTATAGACACTCTTACCCGCATTTTGTTTACAACTCTACGTTTTTTATATAGACATACAAACATAGTTCTCACCCTTTGTTGAAGTCGGTTAAAATTACTAAGACTCGGATATCGGATGCAGCGGCGTGCTTTGAAAAGCTGAGGTTTGTTGAGAAAGGTATTGAAATTACTTAAAGTGCGTAAATTGAACTCATTTAAAACTATTAAGACTGTTAAACCAACGAAGTAACCGAGCGTAAATAAACAGTTGTCGGATCTGAACAGATTGGCACGTTTGCAGGGACTCATTAGTCCACGCTATCACTACAAAGTCGGTAATGGTCGACTGACCTTATTCACCTCTTCCCTGCTTCACTGAGGTTAATTAAATAGTGGCGCTTACTTTCATATCAGACCTGCAATTTGATACTCAGGAATCGCAATACAACTATGATTAATTTAGGGCAGAATCACACATACAATCAGGTCATCTGTAAAATTTCTATATTCCGGTAGATTTTGCATTATCAATCATTTCATTGTTTATTATTAGTATTATTTTTAAAAATAAAATCATGAATACGGATATGAAAAAATATTACTCTTCCTTAAAAATATGGCAAAAATATAGTAAATATATTTTTATGTATAAAAATGTTTTTCTGGTGTTAATTTTATTGTGGCCTTAATTAAATATTCTCTGACCATAAAGGTAATATTACAACTGTTCATAATATTATTTTATTAAATTGTTACTAGCTAGTATCTTGAGTAAACTCCAAAAGAGTTTGAATTTGGCTCATTTATTCATTTGTAGTTATAGTATAGGTATAACTTGAAAAAGACAACTACAAACTCGCGAGTAGCCGCTAAAAGCGGCGCAGTGCGATGGTATCGCTTGAGAACAAATACGCGCACTAATGGCGGTCTGCTCTCACACAATGTCTAGGATTATTCCAAGTAAGACGAGATTTTAAAAGAGAGCTCTTTGTAGCAATAGGACAGTACAGTTTTAACCGTTCTAGACGTGGATCTTTAATAAAACGTAAATAAATAATTGCAAGAATTACAAATAAAACGCAGTAAGACGTGCATGTTATCTTCACCAGATGTTAAGTGACTATTATAGCCCATACGTGCGTATTGTTGCACTCTTGAAAACTAATATGGTCGCCACATACATAGATCAGCTGGTATCCATAATACTAAAACACAGGAATTACGCTAAAAATAGGCGTGGCGGTAATACCTCCCCAGTCATTCCAAAAGACTCTGAACTCTGGCTTAAAAAATTATAACCCTTAAACTCAGATAAATAAAAAAGGTAGATTACTCGCCGCCTTGTATTTGAGTGACGCCAGAAAACAACGCTACTTTAATGTATTTATACGCATACACTTACACAAAACTAGCGTAGTTTCTTGAGTACCATTAGTTTATTTACGCTCACATAATCACTTTTATAACCCGACCATTTTAAAAACGGCTTCAATTTTTTGTTAGGAATGATGGATCTACCTACTTTATTTATTTGAGCCCTTGAATCACAACAGTAACAAGATTTATAAAATCATGTAAATGTAAAACAGAAGTAATTGTGAGTACAAAATGAACACATAAAAAACCAATGCCTCATATAGCGCTATCATAAAAATCTTGTGTGTAACATTACCCCGCATCAGCAAATAATTTTAATTAGACTCCATTCCCTCAATGTCAATCCAGAACAAAACACAGCTTGCGGCTCGGTCGTAACATACTAATCGGGCTCCATTGATATCGCAACCCTTTAGACCTCTTGCCCTGAGGGTTCGTTGAAAGGGAACTTTTGATTCATTAGCCGTCATCAAATATTCAAGCTATTTGAGAGATGCTCGGATACTGTTATTTTCAGTGCGGTTTAAGTTGTGTATTTTTGATAAATATAATTTTGCATGTTGCATGCAATTTTTCGTCAATATTTTCTTTATGATGTTATTACGTAAAATTATCGACGGTAACTTTACAGACAACCTATATTTTTTTGAATTTGCCACAACCCCTTGATTTTATGTCCCATTGCTGGGCAAGGGTCTTCTCCCACAACTTAGAGAGGCTTGGAGCGTACTCCAGCACGCTGCTCCACGACAGCTTAACGTGCCCTCCAAAGCACGTAAACGCGCATGAAATTTTGCCACTAGCAGTCACCCATCCAACTACTGACCGCGCCCGACGTTTCTTAACTTTGTAGATCGGTTAAGATCTACGCAATCAGGGCAGGGCTATGAGTGCTTCAATTTTTTTAACTTATGTTAAGTATGCGACCGAACTATCTCCGTGCGCTTTTATTGTGGCGACGATAAAATCCTCCATGTGAAAACACTTAGACGTGTTAACTTCTATGGTAATCGATCAAACGGTGTCAGAGTCCATCAATCTTAAACCCATCCACTTTATAAATAATATTTTAATTATAAGCTAGCCAGCATGCAACCGTTACAACTTTTCACTCATTCGTCAAATACTCACTCATTCACGTCGCATCTCGTTATTTTTTATCTTTTAACAGCAATAACTAATGCTCTGCGCAACGGAACGCCCTCGATTTATCGTTATTGCCACACATTTCCTCCGGATAACGATTTAATTACACAGATCGGCGATAAATATCCTGCAGTACTTTTCTTTATTAGAAAAAAACGGTTTCGTTGTTAACTGTAATTATTTATTGTTGCTCTTAACTGTGTGATCTAATATTGTTTGTTTAAATGTAAAAGTAATTAATGAAATTTTACTTTGTAAAATGAAAAAAAAAACTGTTCACTATTAGATATGTGTTTCTGTTCTGAAACATGCGAAGAATTGGCAAGTGATAAGTTGTATATTACCAAATTATTGTTCCCAAGCTGGGTAAATATCCTTTTAAAGAAGGAGTCGACATGGGTTATGTCTAAGCTTAATATTACAACTAGCTGGAATGGACTATGGCAAATGAAGTTTCTTATAGTACAAGACCTGGTTAAGGGAATTTGGTGTCCAACTTATGTTATATCGTCGAAATCTTAAATAAGAGACAAATATAATAAATAGATATAAATTGTTACATGTTACCTACCAAATTATGTCCTTTATAAATCAAAAAGCGTTATTTATATCGTTGTAACATTCCCGTGACGATATAACGTTTCAAGCTTAACGTTTCTCGACACAACGTAACGTTTGGAATTTATCGTTATTACCGCACATTTCCTCAGGGTAACGTTTTAATTACACAGATCGACGATAAAGCATCCTGGGGCGCACTTTTCTTCATTAGAAGACGGATTGCACCTGACGAGAGATTTATATCCTAATGGCCTTCCAATAGACCTTTGTAGTGTAAGAAAAAGTGCGCGATAATCTTGACGGTTTTGGAGGTCTGTCCAATTTATTGGTACTAAAGACATTAAAAGAACTTTAATGTCCCTGACATTTTTTACGCTTTGAAATCTAACTTGAACACCTACTTTTCAAAGATACTTATTCGTTTAAAAAATATATATTTTGTAGTTATAAAATGGCACATGTTAATTTTGGCTGTCTTTTTTCGAGTGTCTACTGGTGTAACAATTATTTTGTTAAAAAACATTTTACAGATGGTCAATGCATCAAAAATCTCTATTATGATTATATCCTAAGTATCTATTACTATCTATTACTAGATAATACTATTATATGTATAAGTATATAATACAAAAATATACGCTTACATAAGTAAATTATCTAAATGTTTATGCGATTAGTTATTTTATGAAAGTTTAAAATCTCCTTACTATATGATTAATATTTGTTATGTTACTTTATAAATTGATATTGGAGTAGGCACTTCATTTTACCTATCAAGATTATACTCAGGAACTGTAATCTGAAAGCCATTTGTTACGAAAATCATATTCATGACGTATGACTAATAATGGCCAACGTCAGCAATATCGTATTAATGTATTGTAATATATGATATCGAATACATAAATCACAACTGTCTCATAAGCTGGAGTCCTTAAAGGAACTGGTGGTACAAAAAAGGAAATCGCCTATCGGAAAACATTCTCTATTCCACACTACATAGAACGAGTCTTTGCAAATCCACCGGACAAAACCTTTGATCGCTATCCGATAGGAAACTGAGAAAGCGTTCGACACATCGCACATTCACTTATCATATGCTACTAACGCTGCGTTTTGATATTCGAATACCAACCTTATTGCTTTTGATTTATTGCGACCGCACAAATAGATAGACACTATTTGTTTCCCCCCAAGCTCTTTAGTGCACGCATCATCGTTTACTGCTATTAACATATTCATTTCCATTCCAATGAACATCCTTTTGCTATTGACTGAGCACGTTTGGTTCTGAATGGAATAGTCAACGGCAGGCACAATAAGTTCCATATTGGCTTGCTTGGTGTTTGAACTTACGTCGGGCCGGCTGACTCGGGGTCGTCCGCAGGCCATTTGTCACGGAGGCCATTTGTACTTGTCGAATCACGGCCATTAGACGAGAGTGTGTGACCGCGTGGGGTTGCCTCTTGTCCTAACTTGACTACTACACGCTCTTCGGACCACAGTGCAGAGAAAGTCTCAACACAATTTGTGTAAATCAGAAGATAAGCAAGTTAGTTTGCGACCAAAAATTTACACTGTGGCAAAAGATATTTCGATGTCCCTCAGTTTGAATACACTGAAAGGAACACCGCTCTTGTCAATATCGAGTTGTATGAGAAGAGCTGTCCTGTCGATTTATCTTACTTTGCGGCTATTGTTACAGGCGACGGAGGTTGCAGCTGATTTATAAGCGCCGTGGTTAATTACGAACGACGACGCGTCGTTAATTTCCCTTTGACTCAACAGATATCCTTCGATCCGAGAATAAATTATGGCATGACTCACTTTTAAAGACACTTAAAACGAAACTTGAATTTTAAAGCGCACCAATAAATACATTCGCATAAAACTAAAGTTTATCTCCGTTCCCTTTGAAGTACGGCCCGAGAAAACAAACAGAGCAATAAAGAAGGCCTTTATCGGAACCACGAGTCGACACGCGAGCTAATTTACAACACAGCCGTGGGTTTTATCTTCATTAACCCATCGATTCACAATTAAGACGCGGAATAAATCTCCGGTAATGCGCTCCCCGTCCGCGCCGGTAGATTCAACTTCAAACAGATGTTATGTATAAATAAAGCTGCACGGAGGCAACCACTCGATATATTCCTGTCCGCGGCAAACTTTACAGATCTATCAGCGCTCGCTAGTTGTCGACAACTGAATTGAACGCGCACAGGAATTTCGACCTTAAAACCGCTGGCGTTGCAGCGGGTGAAACATTACGTGCAACAAATACTGAACGCTATAAATTGCAACGTCGTGTTGTAGCTTCTACAAGTATTAATGGTGATAATGGAACGACAGGCGTTCGGAGTTCGGACGTTGTTACCGACGCAGGGTCGCAAACCTCATCTTATTTCCAGCGTAACGAGTCGATGCTCACATTCGATTATCTGACCGCGGTATCCGAGGCATTACACTTGATGTATCGACGGCGACTGCGCGGGATTGTCGGGCATCGCTTGATTTAGTGCGCCCATTTCTTCCTGGCACTCCATACGGGATAGATCCCCATCTGTCGCGAGTGTGACGAATCGCAGCAATCGAAAGCGTAGAGGGTCTTCTAATGAATTGTCCTAAATAATTGGGATAGTATTTTATATCGACATCATTTGTTCCGTGATCGGTGCATTTGTTACGTGGCGTTGATTTGTGCGATGTCTTAACCTCGGCGTTGGAACATTTGTCTTCTTAATAAGATTAACGACGGTCTTAAATCGTTGTTCCTGATCACCTGCGAGGTTTGATACTAGCTGCGGCTTATCGAAACCTTTTAATCCAAATGACACCACCGTTGGAATATTTTGGTATTCGTTCGTTAGTTTTATTATAGTTGATTTGTGAGGCCGGTAAAGTCTTGATTATGTAACTCTATAAATTGTTTCTGTTCTGCTGATTTAATCTTTATGATTTCTAGTGTTTAGATTTGAAAGTCGATTTAGTTTTAACAGAGCATTAATGATTCTACATGACGTAATTTTGTTACAAAAAACTTGACTTAAAGTTAAAGCCTTTGATCAACGTAATTAAAATTGTACATCCTTCGCATGTGATTGACATGGCATTAAAATGTTAAATCGAAAACACGTAAGTTGCTCCTGAAAACCAAAACCAAACTTTTAGTACTAACAACTTTATCTTGATGAATTTTAAGTTATCAGTACATAAACTTTCACAATCGCAGTAACACGACATTTCAACGATTTTACGAGCAAGAAAACAGTGTTGATGCAACATAATTTTATCAAAGCAACACTTCCATTCATAAATTAGCCCGATCAACAACTTCAGCGTTTAGTCGCGTCCGCTAGTGGTAGATTAAATGCGACGATAATCTCAAGTTATTCTCGGGCTTACGACACTAAAAAGCAGAAATACGAGGCAAGTTTACAATCCCATAACATTTGTTGTAATCTTTGGATCTGTCTCGAGCAGACATAATGGCTGTGGCCGTAGAGGTCTTTTTGCGTTTCGTATCGTAGATGTAAGTGACTTGTCACATCTATTCAAACGAGTTTAGTGACGAAAGTAAAATAAAGTACTTAATGTTAAAGATATACCATCTTCGTCAACTATGGCAGCAGTGCCAACCAAATTCGCATTTAAAACTTTTACAGCAGTGTTAGAATTTCTATGTTATGGATATAAAACAGATAAATTTTAGCGTCCTTCGATCTCAGTCAGGTTTAAGAAACTTCCACGGCTAGTATTGCATTATTATTTACTATTTTCAATTATTTACGAAAAACTTAGATTAAAAAGGATGCCAGAACTTTAGATATTAGTAAGAAATTATGTAACACAGACAATGGTTTATAACGCCATCTTTATTTGTTATTTATTTTTATCCGAATGCGTAAGGGTAATGTTTTTCGAGCGTATGTATGTACATATATGTCCTTTTCTTGAGCTGCAACCCAAAGGGCTTGACGCATTTTAACATACGAGATGTCGTTGGATTCACCTCAATTGTCATAGTGACAAAAGCTAATTTTAAATATAGTGCCTAAAAACAAAAAAAGCGGTTTTAGCAGTCGAATTATTGGTTTTACAATAATTTTACTAGTTGTTTATACAACAGATAATACATCGTTCCTCAATGTTATTCTTAGCAAGATCGCTTGTCGTTTACCACTATGTAGTGGGAAGTCGGTGAGTCAAGTACGAAGGCTGATCGATTGTCGTGAGTCGAGTCTGTTTGCATCAGAGATAGCGAATTCCTCATCTAGGTCCCTGATAACACTGATTTAGTGCTCGAGGCGATTGGCTAATGGTTAATCAATTATGGTTTCATTTAGGTCATTTCTATAGCTAGCTGATAATTTAATTGCATAAATTATGCATATGCGTCATTTATATTCTAGTTTATCTAATGTGTTATATTGGTCACTATATCGGGCTATATATCCAAGTTTCACCTTAAACAATCAGATATTTTAATTTACTTCTATTTTATATAATATGTCCGTTTGTACCAAAATAATTTTCTAAATGTCTCTTTACACTTGCGACGAACTAACTTTAAAAAGGTTTAAACTTAAATTAATAGTATTTGTTATATTAATTTCAGCATTTTCTCAACAGAAAAGTACAATAAAACTTCTTTATATATTCCTAGTTCCTCATTTATTTATTCTTTTCTTTTTACGCTACATGTTTCATTGAATTCAATGCATTGTTTAATAACATCGCATTCTCTGAATTCAAAACGATTTACTTCTTTACCTTGGAAGTTTCTTGCAGATAAAATCACGTCACAAGTGTCACTGTTTGCAGCTGACGAGACTTGTCGATAACGTGACTAGTGATGGACGCGAGCTTGCATGCTTGCGCATTTCAAGTATTGCTGTACAATACAAGGACTGAGTTACGAAAAGTATTGAATAGATTGTTTTAAAATTAATCGTTAAATATGGATTGTATTAAAATACTTATTACAAAATGAAGTATGTGAAAAAAATATTCTGTACCAATAAATTATTTAAAAAATATTAAAATTTCAAGCGAGATCAGTAGGAATTTTCTATTTATAAATAAGTGTTTGTGAATTATGATTTATGTAAGTAAGCAGAAATTATTGCAAAGTACCTACCTAAGTATAATAAAAATAGTAAATGTTGTATGAAATAATCTTCAATTTGGTAGCATTTTTTCAAAGATCGGTAATGATTTACTTCGATAGTTTCGATAATATAAAACAGACTTAAACTGTTAACTTTGAGAAACACTGACGCTGTCGACGCACAACCCGTCTTGATCCAAACTAGTTTAACTCTGTAAATGGTAGCATTTGATGTTTCAAACTCAAGATCGGAGATAGTATGTCAGTGATGAATGAGATGGATGTGAGATGAATGCGTTGGTTGAATCGTTTAAATGTGGGTTTGGACTTTGTTCTATTGTAATTTTGATTATTTACCTTTGTCTTTGTTACGCCGCCATTTAAAAGCAAATTTGTTGAGGTTAGCCAAAATGATATTAGTTGTAATATTTTTCGTCAGTTAACCTTAAACAGATTTTATTCATTGGTTGTAATTATAAAAAAGGAGACTTATAAACATATTCCAAAAAAAGAAGGCCTTCGATGACGAATACTGATCTTTGAGAATCAGGTAAATGAAGTAGTTATGTTTACTGATGTATAATAATCTTTTAAAGCAAATAATAATTGTTGAAGTTTTTGAAGAAGATTCAAAGATGTCAGAGGCGACAAAAATGTAGTAAAGGTTACAGCAGATTAGATTGAATGTACTTTTAGAAAATAAATATAAAAGTCATGCAGCATAGAGGCATCAACAATAATTACGAGAAGAAGATAATATACGATCTGCAATAAGAATAAAGATTTTAGTAAAATTATGAATATAAAAGATATACTATAAAGATATAGACAAACAAAACTGTCATTACAAAATCTTTCATCTCCAGAACCTTATGATGTAGCTACTAATCGTCGTCATATTTCTCCCAGTGGCTAGATTCAAAACGAACGGCTGTCCGCCGACACGGAATAGAAATGTTTCGGTGCGCTACTCAGCACCAGTCGAGCGAACCCCGAGCGTGATCTGTCATGTCGGCGGGAATTAAATCTGATGCCGTTAGGGAAGGGAGAGCTATCGATAAATTACGTAGGTACGATAACAAATAAGAAAAATAATTTTGTATCAGAAAGCTTAGATGTGTAGAAAATAATGTCAAATTTAAAAGAGTTCTAAAAGAAAGGACAAATGAAAGTATCAATACAAAATTTTTCGTCTCAACAAAACCTTCTGATCGTCGCGCGAATCCCGAGCGGGATCTGTCTTGTCGGCGAGAATTAAATCTGATGCCGCTAGGGAAGGGGGAGCTATCGATAAATTACCTAGCTTAGATTAATAGAACTGGAGTTGATATCATTAATCCCTTGCAAAATATACTTGCAAATGTATAAGAGGGAAAAATAAATAAAATTAATTATAAATTTTGGAATAAAACCTAATAAGGCTAAAAATTATACATAAAAATACGTCACAGAAACTATTCGCTATCATAGTATAAGTAGCATTATTGACTGATAAAATTAATAACAAAGCTTTGTAATAACAATTGGTTGTATAAGAGTTAATTAATCAGTATAATATTATCATGCAAATTACAAAAAGTCTTTACCAATCTTAACATTACCTAGTTCAAAAAATATCAAGATATTTCTTCAAAAGTAAAACAACGAATAGATTCATCTATGTAACGCAGGTAGCAAATTTTGCCTTAAATCTCTGTATTATCATATCCTTCAAGCCAGAAGACAGTAACACTTACTATTAATATAATGCAAAAATAGGTGTAGCAATTACTTCGCAACAAACCACGATATATTCTATGATTAGGTATACCTAATATAAAGTAGGAAACAAACTGTAAATATCAAAAGGGAATATTCCAAAGCGCTACTCAACACCACCCCAAGCGTGATCTGTCATGTCGGCGAGAATTAAATCTCGTGGCACTAGTGAGAGGAATCGTGTCGATGTATACGAAAACGTAAATGGCAACCAAATATGAGTTCTAATTTAAATTTCTACTAATAAGTATAAGGCGTAGTAACTGGTGTAGAAAGCTAAATGTACATTTATAATAATTACTTCTTTGTTAACTAATGAAATCAGCAAACTAGTATGCAAACCTATTTACCTCAAATGGTCCTTAAATATGTAGAAAAGGAACTAAATCTAACTTCTATGATAGATATTGGTATTACTATGGCTGAGGATTAAACTGGTTATAATTTTCGTATAAGTTTAAATATTATCTGCTTCTCATACAGGTCATTGTAATCAAATAGCTTGAACCAACAAACGAGATTCATTAAAAATAAATTAAATATTTTTAAATTGAGGAAGATTTGACTTTCTTCAATGGAATTCTCTCTTCTTTCTGCAAAGAAAGTCATAGTGGAAGTAGGAAATATAAAATAAACAAGCTTATTATCTAACCATGTCGACACATTGATCAATAACTTTAATTTTAGGTACTAATTATAAAAAGATAACTAAAAATGGAAGCATCGATGTCGATGAAATTAATTCTGTAATACATTATCCCTCTAATCTGTACGCTGAGCCCCGCTGGCAATTAGAACTGATACTTGTCGGATGAACCACGATTATCTTTATTAAAAATTTACGCTTCATTTGCGTTATTAAGGAGACAAGACTGTATATTAAATAGAAATTATGAGGGTCTGGGTGTTATTTATAAACATTTTCGTCGAATAAAAATGTTTGTTTTACTGTCCACGACATACGATATACATTAATTTCCATTTTAATGTGTCAAATGTATAAAGTTTATTCCATGTTTTCGTCCAGTGAATTATGTAGCGTAGAAGCGTTTTTTATTTGCGTTGGACTCGTAAATTTCACGATGAAACAACAAATTTGTCAGCAAATTAGATGCTTCCTGCTTCGTTTCTGCAGTTTTATTTTTATGGCGATGTACTCGTTACATTAATCTGGCTTGATGAACGTTATATTAATGTGTTAGACGAGAAAATAAATGACCACGTTCTTGTATTAACGATCACGATTTCGTATCAACGCTGTTACATGAATTCGATTAATCATGAGACCGTTACAGTAATAAATCATGCTGCTTCACAAATACTTGGAGCCGACGTGTGTACGTCAAAATAATGAACGGGTCGGCTTCCGGACGCCATTTCATCATAAAATGGTTTGAAAGGCTTTTTAGACGGTGTGTTTTATTAGAGAAATTTCCTCGTGACGTTGAATATTTCTTTTAGTTTATTCGTGTGAACTTCTTTTCTTTTACCTTTATCTACACTATTATTTTTGTAGTTCCAAAAATTAAACAAGTACCTACTCAGATGAGTTTTAATTTCTTTTTCTTAATAATGTATTATTAATATCTTATTAGCTTATTACAAATCTTTATTAGTTTTTTTCATTTACATCATTTTAATGCAGAAGAAGTAATTTGGGCATGTACTGACTTAACTTTTGTCTACCCTTTATATTCCATCAAATTTATTATTTATTTAAATCTGCACGTTATTTAACTTACTTAAATCTTTATTTATAACCGTCGTTTCCATTTTCTTTATATTTTACATAGAAACATTCAAGTGGAAACAATCAGCTCTTATGATTCTCAAACCAATCAAACAGTTTCACAAATGCAATCCCGCACTGAGTCCATCCGCTAAAACAGCGCACGTAATTACGTAAACAGAGTTATTGACGTGTGTCTGAAAGGTAATCATAAGCTTAAATTTATCACCGAGTGAATCATTCATGCGTTAAGACAGCTGACAGTGCGGCACATATATTATATTGATCGACAGCCCGACGTTACTTGTCACAGGAATAATGTTGTTGCCACACGTTTTACACGCCCTTCCCAATCTAAACCCAAAGCGAACGGCATTCGGTCTGAAATCCGGTGGAACATCAGCTCGTTCAAAAGCCGTTCTGTGTTCACACCACTATAAATCTAACGAAAAGAACAAAGTTCTAGATGCAGATGCTGGACCTGAAATCAACCCTATGGCTGGTGGAGTTGTTACAAATTTCAACGACATTCAAGTTGTTTGAGAAGCCATTCGTATCGTCGACTGTGACAGAGTTCTACATATGGCTGTGAATGTAAATTTGAGTCTACGGGAACCGTGTATAGAGTTTGGGGTTGATTGAGTGAGGGTGAATTTATAGGTTGTTGTGCCATTAAAGCGGTCTTGTAGCGCGGTAGCAAGACGTGTCGCGGCGTGTCATCGGAACGCAATGAAGATTTATGAACAGACCTGTACTGTGTACAGTCGGGAACACATATCGCGTTTGTGCTGATAATTCTGTAGGGTATTAATCTTGTACTTTCTGATGTTGTAATATTTAGTGATCATTTACATCGAGGTGTTGTTAATGTCATTTGTCTGAATGTATTAGAATGTATTTGATGATAATCTTTTAGGTGGCACGACTCTAGTAGCTAGCAAATTGTGGTTTCGTTTCACCTAATATATGTTATGTTACCTAATGCATTAAACATTGTTCTAGCTTAACTTATTAAGTTTGCAACATTTTTAAAATGTTTCAAAAATACAACATTTTTATCCATAACAATTTATTGTATTTAGATTTAGTTTACATCTTATAGCTTTAAGTAATATACAAACCTATTGAAAAACACCCGTCCTGATATTAAGTATTTATGTACTAGAATCGAGAAGCATTAAAAACTCGAGTACCTAATGCATGCAATGTGAAAGACCCTGCTCTTTATAGAAAACTAACCCTCTGCCTACTAAAGTAATATTACTGAGTGAAAAATAAATACATGTATATATTTGGCAAGACGAAGTGTAATATTGGTATTTTATTTTTTAATTGTCTACTGAGGTGTACGGGGCATTCAAACTTAGTTATCAGATATAGCAACACATCTGTATCTGACCTCAGGTGAGATTGAAATCTTATCCTGAGTGATAACAGATTGATGTACATTACGATTTACTACAAGGTCAGCAGGATCATTTGCTAATTCAATTTAATTAAATCTTTAACACTCAGGCTTAAACTTCCTTTTATAGGTGAAATATTTTTATAAAACATTTTATCACTAAATATTTCTATCATTTGTTTAAAAAATCTAATTAATCTAGTATTACGAGCCGAATAAAGGCATTCAAAACCTCAAGGGCCTTAAGCCGGGTAATGTGTAGGAACCCTTATTTAGATTCGCATTTGTTTGCAATAGGGTGCATGGTTGAAATTAATTTTACATGAACATGTAAGTGCAAACGCTTGCAAATAAACTTGTATTGAAATGTTGGCTGTGTACAGTTTTATTTTAATGTTACTAATATAGCGTTGAAGGTTTTAAAAAGTTTTTAAAGGTAATTACTCAATGAGTTGGTAATATGGAATTACCGTGGCACCATCACAATGCCTTTTTTACCAATTAAAACAATGTAAAACAGCCTATTAGAGTTACAGTTTAATCCTCGGGAGTAGCAACTTGTCTGCACATTTCAATTAGGTTATTAATCTTCTTAGAGGTTGATCACAGGTGTCAATGTGCTGCAGAAGCCATTTACACTAAGAAGGACGTCACGCTCCTTATTGCTTAATGTTATTGGAAAAAAAGATTTCTTTTGATGCCTTCAATTATTTTAAGAAATATTTAAAAGTTGCTTAAGCATTGATCCCGGGACTTTTGATCAGCATGGTGTATCAATTGTCTTTATTGTCAACTGAGTCGACGTGTGAGAGCTATCAAAGGTAACAGCAAAGGAAGGTAACAAGTTCAATAGAATAAACCCACGAGTCACACTAAATTACACATACAAACGACAATAATTGCCAACACATACATCGCACTAATCCGACACTACCGGTGTTCATCACAAATGTCGCTGTTCAAAAGGAAAATTGATTTACAACGCTGCATTACGCCATTATTTTATGACGCGAGAACGTTCCGAAATAAAATACTAACAAACATACAACCGGCACGACTATTATACAACCGCCATATTGTGGAAACAGCGCTGGAAATACACCTCATACTTATCACAACCGAATAAGGTATAATTTCGCGTTATATGTCTTTATTGGAGCATAGATTAAATATGTCCCAGACCGTCATAAAAGGAATAAAATACGGGGCACAAAGAATAATGCTCGTAACCGCTGTAATGTCTGTCAACGTAAAATATTGTATCCTCCAGCCAGTTCAAATTGCGGGCCATTGTCATATTAATCTTCGTTGAAGCCTCTGTGTCTGTTTACGCTGTGGTCTACTTAATGTTATCTAACAAGGGTTTGAAATATTTGCGCTATGAGGTCTGAGGGATAACTTAGTTCTTGGGTGTCATTTGTCATCGGTTTTAAGTTGAAGTTTTTGGGTTGTATATATAACATCATTACATTAACATGTTTATAAGTATTAATTAAAATATGAGAGTATGTATAATTAGGATCACATAAAAAAAATATATATTTTTGGGAATTATGATTCTATTGATAGTGAAGTTTTATGTTTTTAATCTCAGATAAATAAAATAGGTAAATTACTCTCCGCCTTGTATTTGAGTGAAGCCAAAAAACTACGCACACACTTACACAAAACTAGCGTAGTTTCTTGTACTTGTTTCAGTACCTTTAGTTTATTTACGCTCATATAATTGCTTTTATAACCCGACCGTTTTTAAAATTGCTTCATTTTTTGTTAGGAAAGATAGATCTACCTACTTTATTTATCTGAGTTTTTAATACTGGTTTTAGTGCTATAATATTAATTACATCACTCTTCCCGTAGATGTTGTAGCAGTTGACTACTACCCCTATTAGAGCAGGCCTATGTCCAGCCGTGGACCTCAAAAGGCTGATAGGTGTATGACGATCTTTATTATGGCAGGTTTTTTGGTATATTTATAAAAACATTTCATTAATACGAAAAGAGCTATAGAGATCTGGCTACCATTTGCGACCTAGGCCTGCAGTACAGTATAAAATGTACGTTATAAATTTATATTTTTAAAATCTATGTATATTGTTTTTTATGTTAAGTTTCTGTTTTGTTTTACTGTATATATGCTGTGTGTAAGTAGGTTCATACTTATGCTGTACTGGATACGTACATAATTACCATGTAGCCCTTATGTGGTAAATACAAAACACAAACACTTTCTACAGTCATAGCCCCACAGTAGGATTTTCTCCTGTGTCGTGGGTGCCATGGACAAACACAGGCACGAATATACCACCCAGACCCAGAACAGAAATCTAAATTCAGCATTTAGATGTCTGTCTGGCCGGGAATCGAACCCGGGATCCATTGCGCGTCAGACCGGTATCGTAACCGTTCCGCCACGCGGGTCGCCAGCGTAAATAAATTAATAAATAAAACAATACGTGTAAATAAATAAATAAATCACCATAATCATTTTTATAGCCCTACATACAAAACAACAAAACACTGGCCTTCTATACCCGTCAAGGCAGCTGTCCAGAAACCCCTTGTCCTTAACATCTCAATCGTCACAAAGGGACTCGATTTTTTTCCCACTTGATTACATAGTAAAATGGTAATATCGCAAACAATGTAACATTACAATTGTAATTGACGCATAATTAATGTCGCGGCATTTAATTATAAGTCACTTTAACTGTCTTTATAAAATGTTTGTACACGTAATATGTTTTTGTAGAAAAATGTGTTTGTCTGTAAGTCATTTTGTAGGTTGTTTTTATGATGTTTAAGTAACAATCGAGTACTGTAATTAAGTAACATGACTTAATGGATTGGAGTCCACCAGAGATAGTAATTGTGATTGCTAGAGCTTCAAACCAGGCTTAATGTGTATAATAATATGGCACAGAAATAGAAAGAAAGAAATAAACACTTTATTCCGGTTAAATGCAACACAAACAAAATAGTTGTAGGGTAATTTCTATAGTCTTGGACGTCCTACAATAAGTCTACGAAGTTTTACCACCTTAGAGTATCACAATTTTTTCGAGGCGTTTTAACTAAGTCCTCAGAGATAGCTCATCTCGTCTCAGCTAGGATTTTCTTTACTGGGCTTGATTCCAGTTGTGGACGACAGTGGCCACTTACTATACTTTAGAAGAAGAGAGAGAGAGGAGAGAAGAAATGTCAAACGAGCATGGAGTTCGCCTGATGATAAATGGCCACTGCCGCCCATGGCCATTCGTAATCAACCTCAAATAAGAACAGGGTCTTACCTGAGGTTAGTCGCAAATGTGTTGCATTCCCTGAGGACTAACTTGGAACGCCTCGAATAAGTATGTCTCCTTTGCCCACACCCTTCACGCCAGAACACAGCAGTGCTTAACACTGCTGTTATTAGGAAGAAATAGGTGTGATAGCGGCGCCGGAGTCGAACCACAAGAGTTCGACCACCTTTAAATTGTTAAATAATATTAAAAAAACAATACAAGTAAACCCATCACTAAAGCACTATGTCATAACATTATTAAAGTTATCCAGTCTCTTTGTTTTTGAATTGAATGGAAATAATTGTCATACGGTATGCTGAGAAATAAATTACTTTAATAACAGCCAGTATGAATGTTTTATTATGCATTGTACACAAATTAACAGCTGTGAATTAATTAAAACATTGTGTCATTTTATTTGTATTAATAAATAAATATAGGTATATTGTGCACAAAGAACCATTGTTTGATTATGGAAGGCAGTAAAATTATTAATTTTATTTTAATTTTGTTTAATTTTGTCATGGTCTTTTGGAATTTAAATGGAAAATTTTGGAATTTACTGTGTTTTCAGTGTATTGTGATCATTACCACACCTTTGCCACAAGTAAACCAATTCTGATATAAATTTGAAGCATCATAACACCTCGACGTAATTCGAATCTAGAACCTATATGGGATGTTATGCCACGATAGTTATTTATTATCTCGTTCTAGCACTACTTATATACTTGTCTGTTGACAGAAAGACACATGACCAAAAATGGCACATAAATAAGGTTGCAATTAACACTCTTACTCAATTTTAATTTTTAATATTAGACACGGTATCTACTAATAATAATAGAGCACAAAACTTCACAGACAATACTAGGTATCACTTACTTAATAATTTATCAACACTTCAAAAGAATTAAATTGATACTGAAGTTTTTAATTGCATTTGTTGTCGGCCATTCGGACACATGTCAGTTTGTCTGAGGTAATTAAACAATCAACTTGTCTGTGGTGCAAGTGATAAAATGAAAGCAGGTAGTAAAAATGACAATTACAAATTTTAATATAATTTTATCATATTACAAGCTCGAGAAAATTAATAATACTAAAAACAATCTTAAATCTTTAAATGTTCGTCCAATTTTCGTGTAATTTATTTATTTTAGAGACTGTTTGATTTTGATACTCTTTAGTGTCTAATTAGTATCACAAATTATATGTAATTTAAAATGAAGTGCAAAATTTTGATGAACTACAACAATGTGCAAATAAAACATCTTCATTAAAAAATATTTCCGACTCTGTACGTATCTGCGACAATTTTGCACTACTCCTATTGGTCCTTATGTTTGAACAGGCTCATAAAGCGACTCAACTTTAAGTAAATCACAAAATTTAATCCAAACGCGTCGCCTATCACTAAGACCACACGCGACTACCTTGTAAGCTCCATACTGTCACATGTCATTATATTTCACCTTTTCTTCGATACCAATCAATTGTCATTATTCGTTATTAGCACAGTGATTAAACTGTCGCGACATATCATTTTAAACAATATGTTTTGTTTCCCATACATATGGTTTCGATTGAGCTGGTGGCAATAAATTTCCTTTGTGACTTTTAAATGTGTGATTATAGGTTGAAGTAGAAAAGTGGCTTTAGAATTGCAAAGTAGGTGCGTTGTATTAATTGCGTCTTGTGTTTCTTAGTACTAGGTTGTGTTACAATTGTAAATGTCGTAATTGTTACAAATGTTACAAAGAATAATAAAGAGTCTTATAAGTTATTAGAGACTATTAATTATTATACAAACCTTGTATTTCACAGCTGGCAAAAAATCTTTCTGTCTCTTTTTAGATGACATTTTACGTCATGCCCCAATGCGAAATGAAATAAAAACCAATACTTAAATATTGAATATGCAGGAATATACGTTTTTCAACCAAGGCATTAATCTAAAATAATATTGTGATACAAGTTGAAGAATCTAATGTCTAAAGATTATTGTGATTAAGATACACTTTTGCAAGTGGCTCTCTTAATATTTTATTTTTCTAATTGAATTGATAGATAATTAACCTGTACATTGTAAATGCGATTAGGGTGTACATTGATTTAGGCGAGACTTCAATCCTATTTGAAATTGATTACACATAATATACATGTCTATGGCTTATAGTGATTACTTACTATCCTGTACTCTTAGTACGACTTTGTTACGTATTCTTGATACGATTTCGGTTTACGTTTACGCCCGATTTTTCATTGAGAAATTTTAGTACTTAAACGATCCGCTAGGAGCGCTGCATGTAGATGTATGAGTCCAAACGTAAACGAGAAACGTTTTGCTAAACGTGACAAACTCGTAATACTGCAAACTATATGCTCATTTGCTCCAATTTCATAAAACCTAAATGTCTAGCTACACCAACACGTCAACAAATAAGCTACAATCGACAATTTGCTTGCCAACAATAGTTTATATTCCACATAGAACCATTTATCTGATGTTTATCTGTAAATTCAATCACGCATAGTACATTTTGTATAAGGAACACCCACACTGCATTTAAGGGTTGACAAAACATACTTATAGTAATAAATCAACTTTTGAAAACAATTTTCAAACTGTATCAAACACGCGGTGTTGTAAGGGTTAAAATTAATAAATAAAGTAGGCAACTGTCCGTCTGCGAGATTACTTATCAAGTAGGTTCCCATCTTCCATGATCAATTCAATACCACTATGGGTAATTTAAATAACGTAAATATCCAGTTCTTCGATGTAACATTTATTCACGATTACTTATTTACATTATAACATTCACACAACATAATTTATCATTCAAGCTTTAATACTAGTATAAAGTATTATGGTATACTAAACATTATTTAAATTTAATTCAATACAACGAAAAATATTCCCTTACATTCAAAACCATTGATCTTGTCAACAAATACCTGACAATTGACAACAGTCAGTCGCTTACAATAGTTTATATTCACATTGAATTATTTAAACACTTTCCTGATATATTACATTACATTATTTACATTAAATTAAACTTGTTATCCATAAATACCCATGCGGCAGTTGAGGGTTATAAAAAGTCTCAAATATAACTGTAAAGATAACTAAATTTATTTAAGGTAATAAAAGATTAAGTTTATTAATACATTCGTTTAAAATGAGGACAATAAAAATAACTAAAGTAGAACATACGATACATTTATTTACGTTAGCACTTAATTGAGTTCTTGATATGTAATATTAGCAAGGTAATTGTTATTTTCGTAAACAATCTTAATCTTAATGATTATTAATTTTCTTTTTTATTACATGACGCATAATAAAAGGCTTGCGATTAGTGTTAGCATATACCATTACTCTTCGTGTGGATAAAGAATAAAAAATTAAATCCATCAGATATGTTATAGAAAATTTTAATACCTTATCCGTTTTCTTTCTATTACCTTTTCTGCCTTAACGTTGTATTGAAATCTGAAATATCTGGAAGAATACTTTTATATAAAACCAAGTAAACATTTAATTTAGTAAAACAATTCATACCTATTACTGTTTGTAAATGATGTGTGTTAATTTAATTATCGTCTGATATGAGCCGCCATGAAGTAATCTTACACAAACATAATAAAAATATTAACGGAATTTTCTCAAATACGACCCAATTTATTTCTTGTCCTTAGTTTGCGTCAAAATTTAAAACCATAAGTGTCTTTTGTTGCCTCTTAGTAGTCTCTTTTATATACAAATTCAATCGCTTACTGTAAATTATATCCGGTATAAAACCCGATACATTACTGGGGGCAAAAACAGGTTTATGACATCAAATTACTACCATAATGGATCAGGGGAAACATTTGATGTACTAAACTTCAGGTAGACATATTTACATAACAAAAACACGATCGACGTAACCCTTCAACTGACGGATAAGGACTTGGTAAAATAAAACCGTCTAAAATCGCCTCCGAAAAAGCGGTTTGAAATCTACTGATGATAAAAAGTAGGGTTTGCCGTTAAATATTGCACGGGATGGCCTTTGTAACATGGGTACTGAGAAAGGTTATTATAAATTTGATAAATAAATCTACGTATGTCACGTAAACCTAAAGAATAATTCTAAACAGAATTGTGATATATTTCTAAAATAGATATGGCTATTTTATGGGTTTGCACTAGAACTGCGGGCATGGAAGTGAGTAGTAAACAAATAGACATTAAAAATCATAATTTTAAAAAATAGTGTTTAGTGCTAAAGGAATAAAAGTAATAAATAATATCAAAATTATTTGGGCAAAAGAAATATAATAAGATACCAAATAAGTGGTGGTCCAATTACTTAAGCAAAAAAAAATTTAATTCATAAAAAAAGTATTCATGAATCAATACACCACAGCTCACAAATCAACACGCTTATTACCTTTCTGTTGTATTCAACGAATCCTTATAAAAGTAGTAAAAGGGAGCTAACCCTTCAACTGCGTGTGGGTAATGCATTATTCATCCCGGATAATATGTTAATTTACTTCACCTTATGTTTATGCTAATCGTAATTGGTTATTTCGATGCACGGATTACGCTACGTCGCATCAATCTTTTATCATCCGTTGTAACTCCCCACGGCATCTATTTACATGCAACGAAGAACATCTGTCTGTTTAGTTACGTTTAACGTAATATTCATGTAACTGTTTGGAAATATGTCGTGTGGTCACGAATGTGTTTGTTAATGGTTGGAATATTCTACCCCGTAGGCGAGTAACTGGTTGAATCCAGTTAGCAGTATTCTTGTGACGGTATTTTTATAATTCTGTTACCAACATATACAGAATACACTGTATATGTTGGTTGACAACAACAATACATTACAGCTAAGCATAGTGACGAATTTGAATAAAATATACATTTATATGTCTAATTAATGTTTGTTTTCACTTATTAAACATATCGCCGCGATAACTTGGTAGACTTTTTATATTTTTAAATGTATGTATGTCTTATTATTATTATTAAAAATAATAACAATACACATGTTGATTCTTATTTTTATCAACTATATCAATTCTAAAAGATATCTCATAAATACTATGCAATGATTATTATGGGTAATTAGAAAAATAAAATCAGATAATGTAATGAAACCCAGGGAACATACTTGCGAATATTTATCCTACTTTATTTTTTTTAATAATTAAATTAAATAATATTTTTTTGGTGTAATTAATAAAAATAGCAACAGTCGAATTGTCTCGCATTTTGCATTGATATACTAAATAACTGTTAAATATTATAATTAAAAAAAAAAAATAAGCAATTTCTTCAATTCTCTTTACGTAAAAACATTACAAATATGAAGGAAGGAAACATCACACACAGATTACAGACCCACAGATACAAGTTATATCAAGCATCTCAATTAATCTCACGATTTATCATTCCCCTTTAAACTTATTTAATGAGGCGATACATCACGTCTCTTGTGTACACAGTTTAAAATACCATGTGAAAAAATGTGTTTTTGTATTATAACACATCGGTTAGTATTTGAATATGAATAGAAGAAGGTATCTATATTAAGGTATATTTTGGATATTAATATACTGAAGAAGCGTGAGAGACCCCAAAATGGTTTTTCCTTTAAGTAACGATTATCTACTTATTCACAAAATTCTACAATTGGGTTGAGTCTAGTTCTGATTAGTGCCAAAGGAGAATTGTGTTGTTGGATTCAGATACCATTATCGTCGTATTTATTTCAGCTAATTTTTTATATGATTAAAGTAGCAAACGAGCATGCAATCCACCTGATGGTAAGTGACCACTGTTGTCCATGGACACCTGTAGTCAAAACCTGATAAGGTCAAGGACTGAGTTGGAACGCCTCTGATAAGTATGTCTGCCTTACCACACCCTTCAGACCAGAACACAGCAGTGCTCAATACTGCTGTTATTAGGTAGAAATAGGTGTGGCGGTGGGGCCCTCGAAGTCATATCACAAAGTTCTACCACCCTAAAAAACAAAAACAAAACCGAGCTCAACCGTATTTTGGTTTACAAGGTATGTTTTTGGTTTTGACATACTGAATTTATCCAAGGCGTTGCTTAGTCTTGAGATGCAACAAAAGAAAAATGAATCTAATAATTTACTATAAATATTTCTTTAAATAACCCATATACATAATTTTTCAGTAACGTAGCACGAAACTAATAAAATAAACAAAACATTAACCGTTTAATAATTAAATATTAATAAAAGGAATGCCTTTTGGTATGTATAATGTATAATGATACATATGTATGGAATGTATAATGGTACATAGGTACAACTTTTATTTCAAAGTTCTTAGCACTTTAGTTTGATCATCCACCAACAGATGGCGTTAGGAGTGCTGATTTCTTTTCGTTGAATTCACAGAACAGCCACAATTATGTCAAAGTCGTGTCAACTTATCAAGATAGTAAATTTTATAGCTTTTGTGATTTATAGCTTAGAAACACACATGATTATTTGTTTATTAATGTTTCTATCGCTCGAAGCAAACATTTTTATTAATACGATATATTTGTGGAAACAAGCACACGATTAATATATTATGCCTACATAATGTATGATAATAAATTCATTGCTATTATTTTATTAAATAGTTAAATACTTGTAGGTACCCACAAAAAGCAGTTCATTTGCTAATAATTATGTATTTTTTACATTATTGTCCAAAATGAATTACAAGATTTGAATTCTGTTATAAATTTATTATTATAGTATAATATAATTTAATATCAAATACCTTCATTGCGAATCTATTACTGTCTGTCTTAGACAGAGGAACCTTCACAAAAGGTTAAGGCTACAGCCCTTCATCTCATTCTAATACGATATAGTGGAAATTATACACTTTACGAATTTCCTCAAAGCCTTTTTTATGTTTTATCTTGTTTTACTTAAAAGTACCAAAATCAAACAAGTAATACGCCTTATTGACTTCAATTTTAAATCAATAAATAGTTTTCTTTCATACCTAATTTTATTAGGTACTAAAGTAAATAAGTCTTTCTCGTGAATAAAACTTTATTATAGCTTAATTATATTGGTGTCAAATAAAGTGTTATCTACCTATCTATTTATCTATTTATTTCCGTATCAATAAGCTTATCTATCTATAATTATTAACTATACAGATCTAAGCGTCTGTCTATAAATGTTAATTTCTATGTGGGTAATGAAAATAATTACCTTGTAAACATCATTAATTCTATCCGCTGTATTAATTATTCAAAAGACACCTGCTATAGGTATATTTAAATTTATTTTAAACTGTATCTAAAATGATGACATTTAGTAATTCGAATATAAAATGAGATAACTTTATGAGATTATTTATCTTATAAGTGTCTACTAAACTAGCAGACTATTGGCTAAAAATTTGTAAACCTACAAACATCAAAAACACAAAACGGAACGAAACAAAAGCTCAAAACAAAATAAGAGAGAAAATAAAGTTGTTTATCGAGCAGGAGATTAAAAAATCAATTACCCAACTCGGCGCTGGAGAAGCTCTGTTCAAAACTACTCTATCACCTGTCCCGGCCTTTTCGTACGACCAATTATGCTTTTGACAGTTGAATTTTCGACATGACATGGGCCTAATCAAAATAGCATTTATAAAAAGCAGCATTAACAGCAGACAGCTCACGGCTTGTATTAATGATGGCTGCTTGCTCGCGTGTACATCTTTTTGTGTTTTCAATGAAGTCAAATTGTTTTGTTATTCGTTTTCTGTTAACGTTAGGACCTTGTTGCATGATGATGGGATGTGTTTTGAGCGAGAAAATGAAATGACAGTTTATGTCACAGCTGTCAATAAGGTGTTGCGACAACTGGCTGTAATGACCAATTAAAATAATATTCATAATTGTTTTTTTACTATAAGTGACATAATATTGCTGAAGCTGTCATTATAGTAGTGTTAATGCTACTATGAATCCATTACTGCCTTTAAAGGCCAATTACAGTTTAAATTACTTTTCCCTTGTCTCCGTTCAATACCTTTATTAGTTTTATGAAAATATTTTCTGCAATGAGATAATTACCATTTAAGTACTAATAAAATCTCAGGCAATGTTCTGAAAAAACCCAAGTAAATACAGTTGCGAAGTTATTATGTTTACTTCTGAGGAAAATTCTTATTCTTATAAATTTCTGAGCTATTGTGTTGTGTTTCATTATATTTGCCAGTGAAAATATTAACAGCCTATAGTTTGTCTGTCGGTGGTGTAACAAGTTGGTTGGGTGGGCGGTAGTCCGCCGTTCGCGTGATTGCCGTCTTGTTTTATCACGCCAACTCTCAGTTGATTGACGTCTGTAATGTGTGCGTTAGTGGTACATTAATCAATCATTCCGCTCAGTTTATTACCGCCCGTTCCGTAGTTGGAAAGCGGTTCTCTGTTGATGGCGTATAATTCATTTTTATGTTTGCGTTTAAAGCGCTTTCTATTAGATTTATTGTCAGCGATAAATTTGCTTTGCGACCTGATTATGTTTCTAGTTTTAGATTAGTCGAGCTTAATAGGATTTATTTACTTCAACATTGTTACTGCCAAAATGTAGTAATGTAATTCTTAATAAATCTTTGGCGTGTTTACTGTGTGTGTGGCGGCGTGTGTGTGTTAGTTAGAAGTGAAAGAAAAATACTTTAGTAATTTGAATGTAGATATTATATTTGAAATATTTCATTTAATATTAAACATAGATTGTTATTTACACAAACATTTGGCTGTACATAGTCTCCATGCCTACAGATACTCGCGAAGATACAATTTCCGTCGGCGAGTTCACTTATAAATACCTATTTTAAGATTGCACTATTCACTAAATTTGTCATGGCGATCACGCCTTAGATGAATTAGAGTCTATCGATATCACAGAAGAAAATTGGACAATACAACATTAAATAAATCAGTCCGTCCCTGACACTACACTTATTTAGTCCGTCTTTCACTACACTTATTTACTGGTGTACTGCAGCTGCGCCGAGCCTCTGTCCGTACATTGCGTAGGGCGAATAGAAAGGTCCCAGAGCAGGATTGAAGGCACCGTAGGGTGAGGAACCTAGGCTAGCCGGAAGACCAGTCTTCGCATATGGATGGTATCGGCTCGCAGACAGCGGACTCAGAGGTGCCGTCGGATACGCACTGCGTAAGCCGGCAGTCGTGAACAGCGGGTTCAGTGGGCTCAGAAGCGAGGACTGGGTAGATGTAGCCGATACTGGGGTAGTGCCATCAGCAGTGTGGCTTCTCAGGTGCTGAAGCAGCTCCTCAGAATTTCCAAACCTCTTGCCGCAGTACGATTCGCCAACAATCCAATTGCAGACATAAGGGCGACTAAGTTGCGGGTAGGGGATGCCACCAGCACCCTGCTGTGATAAGGCCATCGCCATCGCCAGGTTATATTTCTGGTGTTCGCACTGCGTGCAGCCGGCGGGGCAGGCTCCATTGCTCATTAACAGGTGGTGATTATTCACTGAAAATTGGCAACCAGTGCAATAAGGATCTTTGCAAACCGGAACCAAAGTTTCTCCGCCGGCGGGCGTCTTCACTCGCGCATATCCAAGATAAGGGTTCGGTGAAGCACCAGGAAAACCGGCCGCAGCAGCCAGCATGGCCGCATGATGAGCACTGAACGGAGCGCCAGCGTACGGTGGTCTAAATGCAGGGTTGGCATGTTGTTCCATGCCGGGCGGGCAGCACAGCCCAGCGAGCGGGTTAAATCCGGGTAGACCCGGTAAATTCTTGAAAGCACCGAGATGATCTTTGCCGTGGCCTAAAACTTCTAATCCAGAGCGGATGATTGGGCTTGTGCCCGATGATCCAGCAGGTGACTGCTTTTGTTCTGTTGATGGACTGCTTTTTCCATTTTCAGCTGTAGGCGGTGTAGACTTACGTCCCGGTGTGCTTTTTCCAGATTTCTTATCATCGGAACTGTCCGAGCTAGCTTTGGATGACGGACGAGTGTCTTCAACTTTTTTCGTAACAACATTAGCTTCATATGGTTTAAACGCCAAATGTTTGTTTTCCGGCGTTGAACGCGGTTTATCTTTAATCACGGTTGGAGAAGAACGACTAATTGAATCACTGTTAACACTGTTCACTGGTTTCTTCTTGTCAAGCGGCGGTAATAGCGGCTTTGTCGGTGTTGTGTCCGCGCCGATCTGACTACATGTTTGAGCCAGAAGCGCGAGCGGACTTTTCTTCGAATCCAACTGTAACAAAGGAAAAATAAATTATAATAATTGTAAAAAAATATTTTTTAGTTAACACGTTTATTTTTGGTAACACTAAAGAATTTTTTTATTTTTTTACAAATTTTGCAAAAATATCTAATTTATAAAATAAATACTTACAGAGGATGGAAGAGGAGTCAAATAATCAGGCTGCAGATATTGATTAGGATTGGTGGTCATCATTCCGCCGTCTTCAAGCACCACCATTTGGAGATAAACTTTCACGATCACTTGTAAACTTCACTGCGTTCACTGTCGGCTCTGTCAACACAACTACTCTGTGGGAGCGCGGACGGAGCTAGCGATGCGTGCGTTCGGAGCGGCGATCGAGACGACTGTGAACGACGAGACCCCACCAGCGCCCGACGTGCCGCCGCCCCGCTGCGTACCCCGCGAGAGCGGGACGACAACATCTCAAGTCTTTGTTAGAGCAGACGCGCTATATCTCTCCGCTGCAGCGCTCGGCCATAAAAAATAAAGCGGAAACGACACATAGAGCTGCATTGCGGTAGGGGAAAAAGGAAAGGCGGCATGGCCGGCAGCCGGGTGTGGATTGAGACGTGCGATGGCGTTGGTGGCTCGCCACCCATGACGGCGACGCTTTGAACCGCCGCGACTCTACCTGCTCGCTGCTACACTCCGCAGCTTTTTTGTTCCGCGCCACTTTTATTACGCTTTCGACGACGCTCCTCTCGGCGCTTTCTGCTGACACATTCGAGACTACTTACTCTTTTACAGCCGCCTTTGTTCCGCGATGCGCTCGGTTCAAAGGGGAAAATTGATCCGTTCCGTTTCCACGTAACCGTTTGATGTGTCAACGCTCGGAGCCGAGATCGTAAAGCCATCGCCGCGCTCGTATTTCACTCGATCGACAACACAAAGTCCATAACGTTAATGTTAATCCGACACTAAAACCTGTCAAACACGGCTCGGGTCGGACGGGCCCTCCGTAGCGATCAAATTAAATATGTCAATTTGGGGACCCATATCAACAGCTGCGAGAGACGTCGGGCCCTTTAGAAATATTGCTTATTGTGTCCAAACAAAGATACTAAGTATAACGTATGGGCGGACGACAGAGGTCGTAAATAACGCGGCGGGTTGTAATATATTTGACAGTACGCGGACACGCGAAACAAAAAACATGTTTATTGCGATATGGGGTCTCTTGGGCCCGCACTGTTCTATAAATTAGGCGGTGTTCTAGTGTTTGTTTAGGAGCGGATAGGCGCCTCGCACTATTGTGGCTCTATTTTGCGACTAAATCATGTTGTACGTGATCCGAATGCGATGTTATCACTTGTTGGCGACTGAATTGAAATGTTTGCGGTTTGCGAATTCAGTGCGGCGGCTGTTTTGTTTAAATAACTATTTTGTGAAAGCCACTGCCAAAATTTGCCCTTGTTTAACAGGATGTATTTTGTAGTTTTTCTGCGTTTTGGTTGTCCGCAGATTTTCCGACCTCTGAATATAAATAGGAGTCAATTTTATAACTATATTTACCCTACAGCTATTCGAAATAAATGTACTACGGGTACTTTAATTCTTAACATTTTTTACTTATTAAATGTCTGTTGAATAAAAATAATAATAATTCTTACCTAAATATTATTTTTAATCTAAGTTTTTAAAAACTTAGATTAAACGTGTAAAAAACTATTTAATAATACAGAATATAAATAAAAAATGAAATAAAATGTATGTATAGCATATCTCTCATTTTCTTTTATAGTAATACAGCAGTTATATACGAATACGTTCATAAAGCATGCATAGAAAGAGGTAATATTTTATTTGGATTTGTGAGATAACAAATACGTTTTTGAATCCCGGATTATCCGGATAAAAGAATAACAATACAAGTTCCAAGTTATGAGAAATACGTATTTGTTTTGTTTATCCGGGTATTATCTTTTGTTAAGTATTAAAAAAGATAAAAAGGCTCAATTTCATTATAAACAAAAATTTAAACTTCATTTTTTAGTATTTAGTACTTAGTTATAAGTGTTAACCATATTTGTTTTGTTAAGTCTACGTTATTAAATACTTATTTAGTCCTTTTTTAGAATTTGGTAATAAGGTTAAATAAAGATATACTCGGAACTGTTTTTTAGAAAGCATTTTAAAGAACGTAAATACTATAAAAGTACCTAAGTGCATAGAAAGAGGTATCCAAATAATTCTTAATCCTATTGTACAGAATAGAACCAGCCTAAAAGCGCTTATTTTATTTTCCTTGCTTACCATTTTGTAATATTAACAAGGGGTAACACGCAAAAATGTTTAAAAATAATTACTTGTTAATTGTTCGTTATTTGTTAAAATTTAATAAAGATGTTATAGGTATAATAAATCAAAACTTAATATAAGAATACTGTTTAAGACAGATGTCCTTGGGCAGCAGTGACCACCAGCAGCCCCAACAGGTGGTAGAACCCTATGTAGTTCGACTCCGGCGGCACCACCGCCACACCTATTTCTGCCATATGACGGCAGGGTTAAGGACTGCTGTGTTCTGGCTATAAAAAAAAGAAGGTTGCAAATTCGATTGTTACTCCAATTTCAAAATTAAAGACCGCCTGTTACCTTTTATAATTTTCGCTTTTTTAAAACTATTTTCTCATAAATATGTCTATCTAAAATCTCAGATGGTGGTCATAGATAATAGCGTTATCTGCTGATAGCCATTAAGCCATT
>DWPV01000268.1:0-33145 GCA_018251915.1 Urbanus proteus proteus | reverse complement strand
CTCCAAATGGTTCCTGTAAATATACACACGTGCGGTTCCAAACATTGGCTTTGAAACACGACCGTGTTTCTAGATAATGTAGGTACGTCGTATACATTTTTTACATTTCCTTATACTAACTACTAAGAAAATTTTAAAATGCTCAATCATTTCCGAAGTCAATTGTGAAAATAATATTTTACCATAAGTGCTTAATGAGAGCATCTGCGAAATATTTCGAGGAACATAACCATCAATCAACGGTTCAGCAGAGTTGGTTAGTTGAGGTCGGCGGCGAACGCTGCCGCGTCCAGAAATACCACGGCATCGACCTTGCCTCCGAATGCACGCATCTTGTTTTTATTATTTTACATTTTTCCTATCCATTTGAGCCAAGGTGACGGCCAGTTGTATTTCCACAGCTCATAGACATTTTTTGTATGTCTTCGCGCTTAGCGACAATGATACGTATGTCACACGATAAGATTAGATATGTACTCATCGGGTTTGTACTAGTTAAAATGTTTGTTTGTATTTTTATTAACAAATTCTGCCAACGAATTATTAAGGTTATAGATAAGTTGACGTGCTGATGTGTCAGTTCATGAACCATGGCGGTAAGAATATTCCATTTCTGGAACATAAATGCTATATAAATTGTATATAACGTAACAAACTCATCCTCTTATCTATCTGTATAATACAGAAGCTGAGTATGAAAACATACCCTTTTTCGTGAATACGTTGCAATATATTATCTATGACTTTTTGGCATTATCACGATCGATGCCGTATTAACCATATTATCACCATTTGATAATATATAAGCACTTTGTTCACTGTACGAGGACATTGTAAAGTGATTTTCTACACAGATTCATATCTCATGCGTTGCACTTTAGCAAGCGGCTTAATTAATTCTAAAACGTGTGAAGAAAGTGAGCATGCCTATGATGCGTGACGAGTACATATAAGTCTGGCGAATATTTTGCCAGGAAATCGTTCCGTATGGCACGCGCTCCGTTTACACTGGGGCGCTTGAAAAATGTTCGCTTGACGCAAATGCGTTATCTATTTTGGAGTTCTGCGTCAGTAGCTCGGTCTTATCTGTGTTCTGCAGTCTGGCGGTCACCCTCAGTGCTGTCTTCTCCGTTTTAGTTGCGAAACTTTCACCGTTTATAAAAATACGTTGCGAAATTAGCTATGCATTTTCTACCGGTGACGTCTTTTCGGTCTAGTGACGTCAATCTCCCAGCCAAAGTATCAGCTGTTCGCAAATATCACGATAACTGAAGTCAATATTGAAACTGATTGTTACATCAGAAGCTTGCTCGAAAATTCCTTATTTACTAGTCAGACATTGCTTACTCGGTCGGAAAACTACTATGTGTATAGTAAAGAGCGGAGTCAGCCGTTTTTTCTTCCGCCTGAGAGACAGAGCGTTAACAAGCTATTCAAAAGGCCTCGTTCAAAACTATGGTCTACGTGCTTCTTTACAAACGACAATTGGACCTTTTAGTTTTAAAGCTTTTCGAGCTTCAGTTTTTATGAAGCTCAAAATCATTAAAAACGACTAAAGGTTCATTGAAAAAACTAACTAATTAATTAACACTAAATTAAAGTAACTATCAATATAGTACCTACTAACAACCCCTCAATTTAGTACTAATAACCCCTCAATACATTATTAAAAACTTATATAACTGTACCTAGTATAACTATGTCGGTATAGTCATTATTATAATGAACGTATAAACATCAATGTACTAGTAAGTATATTATCGCCACCTTATGTTATACGAGTTACAATAAGATAAGCGAAACGGACATGTTTTTATTTTCGATACGCCATGACGTGACGTGACGTCTAAAGTTAACTTTGTCGATATTACGGAACTTAATATCACGACGACTTAAAACCAGAATCAATGAAATTAGACAAAATGTACGCGATTTAATTTTTGAAACATCGATTTTACATGTTTTCTTTTCACTAGAGAAGATAGAAAAATATTAGAAAAATTGAATTTGTATGTTGATATTTAATACAAATTGAGACATATAACAGTCAATTAAAACTAAAAAATATATAGATCAACATATAACTGTGAAAATGTCAATTTGTTATATTACTGATTAAACCTTGGCTATTAATTTGACGTATGTAGCAAAATAATATTTTCATCGGTCTGCATATAATTATATCTTCTCTGCTTATATTTTTGAAAATTTTCATACGTCTTTTCTAGATACATACTATGTAGTGTGTATTATATTGATATTAATATAATTAAACTGTTTTTATCTGTCTCGAAACTTGTTTGCTACTTTTGTTCTAAAAATATAAAAACCTTGATTAATAATTAAATAAATTAAGTACTTTAGAAAATAATACTCATTCATTTTCTTGAATTTAAAAATAGGTATTACCACTATTAGTTCAATAATGTAATTCGGAGTTCGATTTTCACGATAAATTCAAATTTCGGGAGGGCGTAAATCTGAATCGTAGCTGTGGTTTATGTTGAGCAAGTAACCTAATGGACTTAGTATGTCGTCGAAATTCAGTGTTCTATTCTTAATATTCTCAGGACGTCTAAAAGATTGTTCTGTTAACGGTTCAGAGACATAGTATCCATTTAAAACTTATTTGTTTGCAATTTTTTAACACTTGTTTATACACGAAATTAACAAATCGAATATACCGACCGATAGTTATATTTGTTTCAGCCAGCCATGTTATGGCATGGTTGACTTGGTTCACTATTATAAAATACATCATATCATTCGGTTGACGATAAAGACTATTGCTGTATGTACCTAAAGTGTGTATTCAGGCATGTAAATACTTTCACCAATATTTACGACAAATATTAAGTTTTCGAATCTGGCCATCAGAGGAACCTACTATTTGGAGCTATGTTTTAGAGTTAATTTAACGCGGATTTAAGCACGAATAAGCTGATCGTATTTGTTTTTATGTACGATGGATCGAAAACAGAAAAAATGAGTTTTGTGGTTAGAAATTAGAACGTCATTGTTAATTTAAAAAATGCAATATTATCAATATTGTAAGTACCTCCTTATACTTCCTGATACTAAACATTTGTCCCTTCTTTTTTAAACCAATACCTATGTACCTACCTACATTTATGTACGAAATGTAATGTAATGAACGTAGGCAGGCATGAATAGTTTTAGCGATAATAAGGTCCTAAACGTTCTAAATGTCCTCATAACATCGTTTTTGGAGTCTCGATGAAACGAAATTAGCTTTTTCATTTGATTTTCACGAATAGCGATTGAGTAATATAAATTTATTGGAGATATATTAGTTTGCACAATTTTTTATGAATGTATATTATTGTACTTTCTAAAAATGAGGCAAGACAACGTCAGAGTACTAGAATGGAGTGTACTACGCTTCCACGGCGTTGTTTCATATTACGTAAGTGGATAAGCAAGTGGCTAAAACCTGCCTAAGCCTACTTAGGCAGACACTGCTTAAAACTGCTTAAGCTTGGAAGACATTGCCTAGCAGTATGTAGTTGTTATTTATGTCATCCTTACTTAAGATATTCCCATAGATGTAGGATCTATGTCTATGGATATTCCTTTAAATAAAATTGTAAAATTAGAACTCAACTGCGATAAAAATTAATGAGTGAACGTTACTTTAAAATCCATATAGATTGTAAGCGGCATCTTCCCGTGCTAACACCCACTGCGGTCAGCTGATCACCAACGTATGCCAGGCGATATAAAAGTTAAGGCAGGCCTACGGCATATGAGGCGTAAACTTCAAGAGGCTGATAGTAGAATGGTTGACGTGTTGTAAGTATATTAGGTAAGCATATTAAAACATGAATATCAATTACATGACAATGCTGTTGTAACTAATACACATCGATCTTTTTAAAACCATACTTTGAAATGAAGTCGCTGAAAAGTTATATTTTACTGAAAACTACTTCGGACACAACTAATTTTCTTTAACATCCCATTTCGATCAATTCTTTGGACAAGGGTGACAATTATTTTATGATAAGAAGAGTTTCAGTCAAAGTCTACTACGCTGGCTATGCACGGGTCGGTAGAGCACCCATTTGGAACATCGGGGCGAACTCTATGGAGGCTCAAACTCATGGCATGAATGTCTTTAAAACTGCTTGTAGGTGTAGCTACGTCGTATCGTAATCTCAAGCTGGGAGAAGGGGGAATTTACATCCTTGTCACTCCTGTGCCCTCTCGCTCGCGACTTTATATTGATCGTCGTCTGGACTTGTTGATCACTGCGAAATCGGCCGAGGCTCAGTCTTCTTTCTGACAGAAAAGCTTTGAAGGCTCGCTGAAACGCAGATGCTGAAATTTAAAGTTGCTCTAGAAATCTAGCTTTCAAAAGAAAACTACTCGAGTTCTGTCTAAAGAATTTTCGATCGGAACGACAAACTGCTGGTAGAACTAGGTAGAGATGACTACATAGTTCCTCTCTAGATATAAGCTACGTATATTTATAAGTTCTAAAGAAATCCCTTTAATGATAATGATTATCATCATCAAACAAATATTATAAACTTTAGAACTACTTGAACCACAGGAACTACTTATCACTACTGGTGTTTGGATATTTCCTACTGCGATTGGATAATTCAAAAACATTTGTTCTAGTTCTACTACATGGTTTGATTGCTAGTTGACAATATATACAAAGTTGACCTTTAAAGTCTATAGACTCAATAATTTGTAACTCATGCGACCATACGTATGTATGAACATACATCAATTGCTGTAGGTACCTATTACTTACGGTTTAACGTCGTCTTACTAGTTATCACAATTAAAAGATAAGTATTGACGCAAATGTCTGTCACTTAGTGGGCTGTAATCGTAAATATTAAGCCCATGTGTTTATTCTTCAAGATATAAATTAAGTCGTATTGACATTTCCATGCTGATTTCATAAAGAAAATTGTTTCTTGCTCTATTACTTGTTATCTCATTTGAAACATATTACATATACCTACCTTGTTATGATGTTCGCATTAATAAAATGAAGTATCTATTCATACTTAAGTTTCTGTATATTTGAGCTTAGTCGAGCTTAAGTGAGCTTGATGATGGTAACATAAATACTTGTTACTTTTTCACGCAAATATTTTTATGGCCGGGATTAATACATAGGATATTTTTACTTTGTTAACGTGCCTTAAACGCGCTGGCAAAATGTAGTTGGTACGTAGCTACGTAGTAACAAAAAGTGCACAATTGTAAACAGTAACACTGATATGTATTGTGAATAAATAATATGAATCGCTTCGTAATATGAAATAATTTTCACGTATAAGTAATGCACATTGTAGTCACGACTTACGAGTACTGAGAATGATAATTAAGCAAACCGTCGTATGATTATCAGGGGTTTGCTAATCAAATTACCAAGACTGTTCTCAAAGACAAACTACGTTACTTGCGTCATGCGACGTATTGTGACTTTTTTGTTTGTACGCTTATCTATATCTCTTATCTGCATGTAAATAAAATGGCGACTTTAAATATGCATAGCGTCATTTACTTATCGCATTGAAAGAGGAACACCTTTTGTTGCCAGAAATATAAATATCTAGATTGCATACATTATATACCGATGAACCCGAGGTTTGCTGATACGTTTGAGGGTATTTGTCAATTCAAATCCACTAGAGCTTATGTACGTATCTGCACAATTTATAGCGTAAGTTACACTTTGCAGAATAGTGTCAATAGTACTTTTTTCCTAAATTTGCTCAAACCTTAAAGACAGAACATTTTAGTCAAGAATCATGTTTTATTCTAAGGGATGAATAGGTTTTCCTATATTGATTGATAAATACTACCTTTTGTCTTGAATAGTCGTTCAGATTATTAACTTGAAACAATATATCATAAGCCTACGGCATATACATATAAAAAGTATGTAAACATAATATATATACCTATACAAACATATGTGGATCAAAAGTCAACGTTATCAAGTCGAGCTTAAGATAAAGCGGCGAGGCTGTTGCAAGAGTGTAACGTCTCGGAGACTTATCTTCTGTCATAGGAATATCCACAAAAATAACAACTTGTTATGAGTTGCATTTAAAATTGATTTTCTAAAGTCATGCTTAGCTTTAGATATTCTCGCAAGCATATTTATGTGTAGTTTATTTATTACACCTATTATAATATTTATAATGTTTTTGATGTTGTCTTCCGCCTGACATTAATAGTTCCTGAAAATCTTTAGGTAATTTGTTATGCTTAAACTCTGCTGCTACGTAGAGTTTAAACAGCTTATTGAACGCTTAACTTTATATACCGGCTTTCCAAATTATAATGGGTTTTGATGTCAAAGATAGATATATTATGTTTATTATTTATACCAAAAAAGACATTCTGTAGGGTTTGGTTTTATTGGGTCATTTAATTTGGCGGGTGATGCCCTCAGCTTTCAATAAAGGTCGTTGGCTTGTCCTCACAATAAAGATACTTTTTGAAATTTGTCAGTATGTATTATGGTTAGCGGCTTTCTATTATGTTCAACGTTATTTGTCTATCAGTGTTCTAGTTTTTTATTGAACAGATTTATTTGTATTTGTGCTTTTCATAGCTTCCATGCACTTACAATAAAGTTATAAGTAAGTAGATTAGATTTTGGGATTAGAATTACGGAGTGTGTGCAATTTAGTTTTTGGTCATTTTAATTTTCTATTTAAGTATCATTATCAGTTGAGGTGAACGACATTGTTGTGTGGTACTAAATGTCATTCATTTCATTTTAAACAATCCTAGCTACTAAAATCAAAGCCAATTTCAGGAGACCGCTAATACACTCACACTATCTTAGCTAACAGACATGTAACATTGACCTCATGTCTAGCTCCGTTTTCGTATAATAGGTCTTTGTTCTCTTGGTAGCTAATTCGTCTTTAAGCGTTTAAATAATGTGGCAAATTATGACCTCATTATTCACTTAATGACAATGTTGTATACCGTCATGTTTTCGAAATTTTTGTGGTTGATTGCGTGGAGGTTCTGCATCCTTTAATATTTTTGCAATTTGGTCACATTTAATTTTATAAGCCGCCAGAGAAACTGACGCATAAAAGACGTCATTGGAGACAACTTTTAAAGACGTAAAATGTTCTTATGCCTCTTTCCTTGTACAGGTCGTAAGTTATTTTAAGGAGATTTAAAGATATGTTTAAAAAGGCGATTTATTTTTGGAGATCCTTTATACTTTGTATTTAATCTTAATTTCAAGTAAACTGAATACGTTGAATTCATGTACCACTTTTGCCCACAGCTTCGCACGCGTTAAATTACATATGAACCTTCCTCTTGTATTACTCTATTTAAAAAAACGGCATCAAAATCCGTTTCGTAGTTTTAAAGCTTTAAGCTATAGTGATGATGTAGTGAATTTGGAAGTAAAAATAAATGTAAGAATTCAAATGTTTCTTACAACAATGCATTACAAATTGGTGAAGCAGTTGACAGTTCTTTCGTCAGCATGAAAGTGGAAAATCAAAGTATTTCTAGGCCCACCCCACTGTGCACCCGCGCCCTCGCGTCAACGCCTCAGTCAGTTCAATAACACCGGGTTATTGACCTAATGACAGGTGCTTGAAAAATACATCATATGAATTATTTCTACACCACTTATGAGCTATTTGTTGCCACACGAAACCCAGATTTCAATCCATTTTCAGTCTTAATTACTCGATGATAAAACCCACATAATGCGCCTTCGTGAATCATAGAAACCATACGAGTAATCATGCGAACTGTTACAAATAAACGCTTTGAAGTACTTTTTATAATAGCTACTTGTTATTTAGAAAAGTCGTTTTTATTTCACGCTATTGTTGTTTGAGCATCAAATGACATAAAAATATATTCAGGTCAATGTGTTACACCTACTTTTGTTTCTCTTTGTGTTTCATTAATAGGGTGTCCGCGCGAACACATAAAGTTAAAAATACATAATCGATATTCTGTCGTCAATATTCGTGTAAGTCTGTAGGAAAAATACTAACAATTAATTTTATTTCTCAATAGCTATTACTTTTTTTTTGAGTAGGTAACATTGTGTATATATCACAAGGAAGCAAATTAAAAAAAAAAGGTATTTAAGTATCTACGTCCCAGAAGACCATAATGGGAGAAAGAAAAAATATTTCATTATTTACGTCATTAGGAAAGTAGAGCTTACATCCTGACCTTTCAAAAAATTCTATGTTTTATTAATTTCAGTATACTTATATAATCGTAACATTTGTTTGTATCACTGACATTTAAATATTTGAAGAAGAACGAATATTTTTATAACGTACGTGCACGATACATACGTGCCTAATGTAGAGTCTACAGTGTACTTACAGTATCATATAAACAGTTAGTAATTAATGTGTTGATGTTTATTTCTTCCTTAAAAAATCTATTTTGTTTGTTTTAATCTAATCTGATTTGTGGTCTAATCAATTGGGATTAAACTTGTTTTATAGGTACAAATAATAAAGTATGTAGATATGTTTGATTGAATACATTTATTATGCACGTACGCATATTGGATAATTAATAACAAAAGTACTTATTTACATACGTAAACTGTTTCTTTTTCAATGATAACCCCTGGGCCATCCAGTCTCGTGTATAAATATCCTTCTTTTAATACGTAATTAATGATATGGCACACGATAGGTATACCATGTTTACAAAGAGTTCAAAGCGATAAAAATATTTTATTCATTGATATTTAATTTGGTTCTGTAAATTAATTACTCCAAAGAAATTAAGATCACATGATCATTATTATAGGAAAGACATACCAAAATACTCATTCTAATGTTTAAATTTATTCTTTGTGATTTCCTAAAGGATATAGATATAGCTTGATATATTATGTGTAAACTGGAAGCCCAATAAATTAAATTTTGCAAACCAAACATAAAGCAATACATTTATTACTTTACTACACTCTTTTACACAATTTTATCATCGAAATCGTGACTTATTATAATTAAATATTTATCACTAGGGTAATCAGCGTAGAATAATACCGCGATGAAACCTACATTTTTGAGAGTTTTTCATAATTTTTTGAGAGTCTGGAAAGTCTACCAAACTGTAATTGGCTAAAGTAGTGAATTTTGGCACCGAATTATGAATTTTGTCCAACAATCGGATTTTTAAGGTTTTATATTTATATACCTATTTACCAATTTTAAACATTTATGACGCATTACATGAAAGACTGTGTAATTTTATTTTAAAAATATCTTTTAGGCAATTTACAAATCATGTGCATAGGTTATCGCAGTCTGCTTTGCTTTCAACTTGTGCTCACGACAAATTAAGAAAATAGTGCGCTTAAATTTCTTATTTTTTAATTCACGTCCAAACTAAGACGTCGACAAGTTGTCAACAATAGGTGTTCGTAATAAAAGCCGATGATCATACAAATCTGTGTGTTGTTTATCGAGGCGATGATTTATCTTTAGTTTTCGTATTTGCAATCCATCGAATTCTTCGTTAATTAGTTCGCTAACACTGACTGACTTACCTAGTTTAGAAATGAAAGTAGCGGCACGATTTTTTAACTTTCTAAACTTCTTTGTATGAAACATACTTGCAATACGATTAGTGTTTACTAAAGAGCTTAATGTGCCAAAACTGAAAAAACTTGTAGCACTTATTTTCAATGTAACGAAAATTGAAGATGTATTAATAATATAAAGTTGAAGTCGGAGCAAATATTATGAAAATATACATTTTCACGTTGCAAATGGAAAACCATATTAAAGCTTCAATCGTTACGGAACGCGCAGAGCTTTCAAAAGCTCGCGTCTTTTTAAGGAAAAGAATCTCGTACGCTAGGCAGTATTTAATTTTATTTCAATCTCATTTCGCATTTAAATATCTTTGCAGCCAAAAGTATATTATGCAGTGCACTACATTGTTAAAGCGATTGAAGTATTTTAACAAAGCGAACATTGAATGTTAAGCATTGGGTTTTTCAGATAAGGTTGAAAGACGTAACATATTATAAAGAGGACTATTCAAATAACACCTTTACTCTATGAAAACGAACAAAGTGGACTTAAATATGTACTTTTCTTTATAGCAAAAACGTTTGGATGGATATTGCAAAGCAATGAGATTTCGATGACCACGGTGCTACCGTGTAGAATGTAGAGAATGTTCAATGTAGGTACATTCCATCGTTATTCTAAAATATAAAATATAAAATTTTGAAATGAAATAAAAAAGAAATATTAAATATTATCCTACACGTGATTCGTGTACCTGTAACATTTAGGTATTATATATACCTAATACTTTTATCTTAGTTCATTTAATCGGCGTATAATTATGCTTATTGATATAATATATTTCTTTGTGTGTTTTAGTGTTATAAATACAATAAATTTTATATTGAAGGAAATATATTCTATGGAACGAATACCTACAATAATATTGTACGAATACTACATAATATGATTCATTGTTCTTATGCGAACAGCCGCTGGCTTCCGGATGTTTTCATTCGTCACAAATACTTACAATACAATATTAGAAAGACTTAGGTACAATATTGGCATTATTTTTGAATAAACTGAGATGAATTTATTGTTGATGATAAACCTAATGCTTTTCGTACATTATAGCAATTTGCTGCGGTAACTAATGAGTGAATATAATAACATGACAATAATGATAGGTAGTTAGCATTAACGAAGATGCAATGTAATCAAAGATGTTGAGTACATAAGCAATTTGCACAAACGATTCTCTATACCTAAGGTCTTACTGACGTAAAGATATGTGCGTAATGATGATATCAGATTGAGGCCAATGTCGGGACTACTGACCGGCAGTTCGATTCATATTTCTGCAAACACGCGTGCTCCGTTTTTTATCAACGATGCTATTAACGGGGCCTTTTGTTTACAAAACTTTAGTGCCTCAATGGATCGGATCATTCACGTGATTTTTTGATTATGTACATCAAGTATCGTTAAGTGCTAATGAAGATAGAGTAGAGTTTCAGGTTCGGTTCCGTGGCAGATGTAGGTTCGGTTCCGATGTTCCTACCGATGTACGGTTCTATTCCGCACCAGTCTAAATGATTACTTTACACATTAGTTGCGGCGGTATTTCCGCATTATATGCGTGTTATGTATATGAATACAAACAAACAAACAACATTGTATGTTGGTGACCATAGTAAACCGATGGATTACGTAACTCGTAAGGTCATCGATTCGTAATATAGGACGTAGCTTACGTCATGAAATCTATAATCACGTCTAAGGAATTTATGAGCTGTTTCTAGGGACGTTAAAATCAATCTTGAAATTTCATTTATCAATACAATAATATTTAACTTTGTTACGCCCGATGTTGATTAACAATATTAACATTCATATCTTGCTTGATATTTCACGCTAATATTGTTTTACCGTTGAAGGAATAGTTAATTTGTAATGCGTACCTACATGGATTCGAATAATCAAAGCGTCCGACGCTATTATTTCTGTTTGAAATAAAACAATATTTTGATTTGACTGATGACTGAGTTGACTGAAGTGTTTATTTAACTTACATTTTATATTTTTTGTAGTAAATATAGTACAATACCAACAATAGTTAGTACTTCTACTTCCATTCTCAGTACAAAATAGCCGCAATAGGTACGTAACAATAGCTGTACGTGCTCTGTTAATGTTCACGTCCGTTCAAATGGCTTTCTTTCCTATGGAACCTTTTTATTGAGTCGGAGAGGTCGCCCAATCACGTCAATTGGCTCAATCGGCCGCAAGTGACGCTCGCTTGACGTCAGCGCCTCTTTGTCTGTATGGAAACAGCAAATCACCGAATAACAGTACTGTTCCGCTGCTCAGTGCTAACATTAAAAATGCACACGTCCGATTCCGATAAACACACGCGACCTTGTTTATGATTAGTGTGCGCCATAGGCAGCGATGGGTATGCTTTCCTGTCGTTACAATTGTCGTATTTGTATTAAAGTAGTATAAAATATTTACCCTAAATAAGTCATAAATCATGTTTATTTATGTATGTTTGTGGTAGAAACTCTTCAACTTGACTAATTCGTTATACATTAAGTGGGTTCGAAAACGAAATATATTAATAAATCTCGATCATAAGTTTATTTTAGTATAAATTGAAACATGTAGAGTAGGACTAAACTGCTAACGTTACCGAAAATTATATTACTGAATGAAAAATATTGAAACATGTCAATAACATTTTAGTTTAATATTTAAAGTTATAAGCAAACGGGGCACATTTTTATCCTTGGGGTCTAGAAACTCCATATACACGTTCATATTATGATATTATTATTACATAGAAATCATTTGATAATAAATGTATTTCCTGGAATGATGTTGTTTAATTTAGTTTTTTTAAGAACTAACCGCTGGGCAATGATGTAGTTGCCGTTCATCTGTTTATGTTGTTTATAAATATTTATCTTAGATTTCGGAAAACTGTAGACATTACGAGCATGTTCTAACTAAATACGGTTATTCACTACTTAAGACGAAGTTGTTTATTTTCTAGGTACATAGCATCTAGAAAATATTTAGAAAGCAAATGTGTTCTAAGTACATGCTAGTTATGTTTTACGAAATTGAAGATAATCACAATTGTGCGTTGTAACTTTAAAAAACATGTCGTGTGATTTTTAATAAAAGACCGACTAATTACGCAATATATTATGTACCTACATATCGTACATTGTTTTCTTATGTTCTTTATTAGTTTTTCTTTTTTTATGAATTTTGCTGTTATGCCAGTATCAACAATTTATATGAAAAATAAGCATTGCGTGACGATATTAAAGAAAAATAATATTATAGAATTACAGAGATAAAAATATGTCTTATGAGATAAAAATACCATTAATTCTCAGTAAGTCTCAGTATTATACCTCACATAGGTATACCAAAACATATATAATGGGTATAAGTATTTGTTTATAAATAAACAATGGAGCTACTCATGTTAGATATTAACAGTGTTTCTTATTGTTACAGGTAGCAATTAAGATAATAGATAAATCACAATTAGACGCCAGTAATCTTCAGAAAGTCTACAGAGAAGTGGATATCATGAAGAGGCTGGACCATCCTCATATAATTAAGCTTTATCAGGTGAGTTCTAATATGTTAACTATGCATTAACAATGTAAATAATGATTACTTATTATGTGCAATATTTTATAAATACCACTGACCAGTGCGACGAAGAGGTTAAACATCCGATGCATAAATTTAACTACGTATTAAATATTCATAGATTTAGATTTATTCGTTCCGCTTATATTTATGGTATTGTTTGCTAATTGTGTGCTAATCGTGCGAAAATTATGTTTTTTTACCTTCTATAGTACCTAGTAACTTGTTTTTATTTAATTTACCTGTAACCTATCTCCAAGTTATACAAAAATTTCAAATTTGGTATATTTTTTTCCATTGTCTTCCGTATGAAATACGTGACGTAAAATGACGTCAAAAAAACTCATGAATTCCATAGCATTGCACTTGTACTGGAATATACCCTAAGTTTATGAAGTGCTGTATCAATTGCAAACATTTTGTGCAAATAACTACCTACTATTGACGCAAGTCGTTTATTTGCTTCTATCTGCAAAGTATTCTTTAATCTCATAAATAAGCGTGACATTTCAGAATAATAACTGTAAATAAAGGTTACTGTGAATAATCGTTTGTTCCTCATTTACGTCATTGAGAGTTAAAAGATAATGAGAGATTAGGAGTTTATTGTAGCATTATGTACCTGTTTTCGGCAACTGGAAATGGCGATAAACGTGCAAATACGTTTATTTTGTTTCTGATGATAATGCATCGATCCGATAACGACGATAACTTTGTAATTGCGTTTTCTATTAAATTAAAATGCTAATTTAAATACTATAATTAATTACTATTTATTATCTGTTATTGGTGGATTGACGATGAAAATGTTGTCAATATTAAGATAGCAGGTATACCTACCTAAAGTGTGAATATACACCGATATAATTATATAATGGCCATTTTATCTATTCAATTTGTTATGAGTTTGCCTTTAAAATATTCAACCATTGAGTAATTCATTGGTGCGAAGGTAAGTATTCATTCACGTAGTTAATATATTTTATTGTAGCATCAATTGAATGAAACAAACTTCAATTACGAATAAAAATGTTAGGTAATTCAATTGAACGTTACGTTCAATCCGCCAGATAATTATACCGTTTGGTACATTCGCTGGTTAGTGTTGACCGTGTTAATAGAAATTTGCGGCGTCAGTTACTTAGCAAATTCGTGTGAATTAACATTGACTTCTTATTTGCCAAGTGAAATTAATCGTTACGGTAAAATTAATATTAAATGTTCACACGGCAATTGCGGACTACCTATTTATCTTGTTAAGATCAAGCGTTTCTGTTTCCCAAGAAATAATCTGCAAGGCTAAGCTACTTAGTTCTGAAATTGATTGCATAAAAACAACAAGAACAGCAGAACAATCGTAAGCTGTGATTTTTTATGGAATTTTGAGTTCCATCTGAGGGTAATTTCCTTATATGTAGAAGGTACACTACTTTCGACGTATTCCAGACAATCTCTAAATCTAAGACACGCAGTGTTATTCTACTTATAAACCTTAAAGAGCATAATTTATCTAGACATATAATGACTCATACATAGACAAATAAGGTACGCAGTGCTACTACGTAGTACGTAATTTGCATAAGTAGTGAATCGTAATAATGCTGGTTAAACATAGTCAATAGTCATGTTCTTACTTAAAATGATTAGGAAAATTCCGTTTGAATGTTGACCACCGGTTAACAGTTAGTCAACTGCACATGACTCGGATAATACTGAAGTTGTTGAACCGATAAAAACGGCACAACATTACTTTCACAGTTATCGTGAGTTGAGTTAGATACTAAATGTCACGTGAAATCACGGTGTCACGCTGTTGGAAGACGTACGTATATTTAGCTTTATTCAGTACGGAAAATGTGTGTTATGAAGTCATTTAGGAAGAGAAATTGATTATCCACTTTCCTTTCAGTGATTTTATGAATGCGATAATTTATCGATGGATTTTATTTATGTACCTACTATCCTATCTTACAAAATTATTTAACGGAAATTAAATTCTCATGATGTTAAATCATCGGTGCACACTTTCTTATTGTATCAGAAGCAGCCCACCTAATATGATGTAGGTGGCACATACCCACATACAAGCCTTATGGGATCCAATTGTGGTAACAGATTGACGCATTGCCATTATTTTGAAAAAGAAGCCAAAATGTGGTGAGGCAGTGGTACTGGTGTAATCAAATCAGAAACAATTCGACCATACATTTATTTCGTGAAATCGAGGTATCATAACAAATCATTTCGTAAATTAGAAAACTGGGACTAACAGTTACAAGACACGGAACCAATATTTCACGAATGCACAGAATGATGAAGAAATATGAGCAATTTTCTATTTCGTGGTACATTTAATGTCTGTTGTTATTACTAGAGATATATATTCAGAATGCCAATTATTTTTATTAGACTGTGTCATATCACTGAGCAAAATTTTGTCTTTGGTGATTAAAAGTTTAATCGATTCTAAAATATTGAATCAGGTGAAGTAAATTTAGATATTGTTTTCGATCTTAACTGTAACTTAAATTGTAACTACATAAGTAACAATATAGCTCAAATGTAGAGTTTCGAAAATACTACAGCACATCTTACGCTGACAAGGGTTTTGTTTGCATTGGTCATTTGCATTCTAGAAATAAATCATGACTTCATTGATATTTATATTTATTCCTGTACCTACATCTACCATGCCATAACTTTAAAAAAATGCTCGAATCCTTTTCCGCTTTTGCTTATTTCATAAAAAACTGCGTTCTCATTACATCGATTTCTCTTTAAATTCATAGGCGAGGCTGCAGCACGTGTAACAGACAAGCTAGTACAATAGCCAATTGTTTCTGTTTCCTCTTCCATTTCCGTTAATTATTAAGGCGTTATGAATATCAGGCAGTTGGGGCCTGTATTCTGGGTAACTCTAGCGTAGTTGATCGTGATGAGTGTGTATGTTATACAACGTTTATTATTGCAGATTGTAACGTGTTTTGATACATGTTGAAAATCGAGGAAAGCGTATTTACTATGAACTATCTTTATATAAATGTAATAATAAGGAATTGATTCCTTTATACAAATTATTTCGTTGATCAGATACGTTATCTCAATAGATTCTAATTCTACCGGGTTCGTAAACAGTTCAAGTTAAATGAATTCGATTTCATATAAAGAACGAAATTATTATAAGTACAATGTAGTTATCGGAAATAATAATTAGCAGCCAAAATGTAGCAGTAGTTAGCATTAAAATGGTAAATGGTAATGGCAAACAATAGGTATATTTTTCTAATTTAAGTATTGTTTTAGTATGAAATTGAAAATAAGGATCAATAATATTATAAATGGTACACATAATACTTATTCGTTACTAAACAATACGGTTATTACTGTTTATATTAAAAACGTGCTCCATTTAAAAACCTTCATGAAAATGTAACTAATAAATAATTTGTATTTTATTAATATTTATATAATACCTTACTAGCGATATTACTGAGTTCGCAGAATACTTAAAATTATTTCATCACGTGTCTTTCTTACTTATATAAATCAGCCTCGATGATGGATGGTTTGCGCAAATATAAAAGTTAAGAGCACGTGACGAAAGTGAGCCAATAAAATGATATCTGTTTATAAATTTTCCTCTCGGAAATTGTCCTTGTTTTAACTCTTGAGTCATTATTTAGGTGTACATTTATTTAAATGTAGTTCATCATATAATTGGGTACAAAAGTTGTAAAATATGTACTTACTGCTTTTTAATGTCAAGAATTTACATATAAATAAGTAGTATAAGGAAAGTCCGTCTGTTTCCTTTATCACCACCTATTGTAAATTATTATACATACATCTACATATATTTAGTTCTACAAATAAGGACAGTATTACTTTGGAATCCTAACACGGTATTTTAACTACAAGGTCGATTCACTTCAAATTAACGAGATGGACAAACGACCTTAATGCAATTTCAAAAAGAATTAGTACTCTAGTACATTATGATACGTAGCAATATTTCGTATACGACGGCTATCTAGCGTTAAAAATGTATAATTGAAATATTTCCACATGAATCTGCAATTTTTTATTGTATATCATGCAATATTTTATTTCGAATATTTTTTCTGCAATCTGTTATAACATCATCATAATATACAAGAATTATTAATAGATAAACTGGGGTTATCCCCTATTATTTAATCAACGTATGTTTGTAGGTAAAACTAAAGACCATCGTCATGAGCAGTATAGTAAAGATTAATTAAAGTGATGATAATAAGGAAATATTATGATTAGGAAAAATCATTATAATATTACGATAAGGAAAATCATGAAGTAATAATTAAGATAAACGCTTTGACTATGGAATAGAGCAGTTTAGTAAAAACGAACAGTGGATTTCCATCAATTAGGAGTAAAATACTTGAAATAGGTCACGGCGGGTAAAACTGATTCCTTTATTCCATACAATGGCTACTGTATAAAATGGTTTCGTAACATGACCAATACTGAATGGATTTTTATTAAGTACCAAACAATGACTGCCTGCCTGGTGCCTGAAAATACCTAAAAAGGTACGTAAAATTGTGTGCAGTGTAACAACCTGCATTTTGACAAGTATGGCCTAAATGCTTCTTATTGTGAAAGGAGACCCTTTTCCATTGGAACAAAAATGTATTGGTTATGATAATGTGAATGAAGTCATCGAAGAACTTGTATACAAACAATTCTATCAGCTGAATGACGCTTCGAACAAGTATTCGTCTTAACCGCGGAAGTAATGTTTCCTACAAATTAAATGTTTCTATTATATAATAAAACCTCCGTATGCTTCAGTTTACCTACAAGGTAATTACCAGTATAATGATATGAGGATAAAGTTTAATCACAAACGAGGATTAGTTTAAACGATTACCAGTAGGAATACATATACCTACTTTACATTAACAATGGCATTGACACAAATATTTAAAAAAACCTTATGTATTTACTAATTTGTTTACATAATATATTTTATTGTATGGTATTGGCAGTTAGTTTCGTGACCGATCACATAATATATAATGTAGGATCTTGTATTCGTAATTATGGATTAAATATTGTTTACGGACATGATTGCAAAAACCTTGTAAATTACTGCGTATATCCAATGTGTTTTAAGACATATTTTACCCACATACATGTAAATACCTACTGTAGTTTTTGTCAAACCCTTCGGACATATAAAATCCATCAATACCTCCCGTCCAAGATTCATTATCACTTTGGTTTTTAAACACACGATAGGTACATGTTCCCTCGTGCTTACAATTGACAATGACATATAATTTTGTGCCCAGGTACAGTAAGTATTTACATTAGTAAAACTGCTCCAAATATTATGCTAGTGTAAATAATATTCACACTACGTAACACACCTAAACTAATAATCGAGATTATACAAAAGCCGCGGAAAATTTGGATCGCATTACAATGGAATAGTAAACAAACAACGTAACCACAAACAAATCTGTGTTAAAATGCGGAAGTGTGGATATTATTACTAAACTAAAAATACACCCAATCGGACAGTCGTAAAATTATATGGAGACAATACAATACAGTGGAGTGTGGGACGAATGGATAAACGTAAAACGGTTTTTGCTAAAAATTATAGACATCGATACCTCGATACATCGAGACATTCATACTCCACATCAATATTGTAGAGCTGAAGTGATTGTTTGTTTTAAAGTGTTTGTCTCAAGTAAAATGCTTAAAGTATCAGACATATTTAAAAAGTTTAAGAGTTAATAATTTATTGAGGAAAGTTTTACGCTAAGTAATATCACGCACCCTACGAGGTTACGAGATACTCTGAAGAGTCTCAAACGTTAATAAAATTCCGTGGCTCAATTAGTATTTTAGTAATAAAGTTAAAAAGTGGAGACTTAATGAAGCGAAAAATTTGTACAAGTAAATCCAATAAATTACTTGAGCAATAAAATAAAATCCTTTGCACTTGCAACACAATAGCATGATCAACCTATTCAAATAGAGCCTTTAATCAAATGTAGAATGAATTGGTTGCTTAGTCATCGACTCGAATGTTTCGGTTCTTTATTTTTTTAGCAGCTGCTCGTCTCTGAGTGAGTGTGATTCACGAGATATTTATGTCTGCTTTTAATGTAACGGCTGCAAAGTTCATGAGCGCGGTTCGGAAGTCAGTTTGCACTACCTACTTTGTATTGTAAAATGGCGTAACATGTACGAAGTTTATGTGCGTTACGTCTTCATATTTATATTTTGTTAAAAATAAAAGATATTTAGTCGGCATTTAAGCAGCATACTATTTTAAAATTTACCCTCATGCTAGGGCTTTGATAATTCTAAGTAATATGCGTTTTAGAAATTAAAGGATGTTTTCTTCTTCGGGCATATGCCTGAGAAATATTTTAAAAAGTTCTTAACGTGTGTGAAGTCTACTAATCCGCTCTTGGCGAGCGAATCACTGTAATCCAATCCAATCCTCTAATCTAATAAGTCTCTAAAACTTTCCATCCTTTTTTGATTATGTTCGTTTCAATTATCTTAACGATTTAAAAACATAGCTCTGAACAATAATACCAATTGAAAATTCCTTCTCCTATTATATATTATATTTCGCACGATCATTCTATGACAACAAAAGAGATTACATAATTCCAGTGACATTGACACTTAAATCTTGAACTTCAGACACAAACTCCAAATTGCTTTTTCTAATTGGATCAGGAAATGTGTAGCAAGTTAAGCCTGCGCTGGCATTCCAGCTCTGAACAATTAAGATATTTCAATCTCCTTTCTTTGCGGACTTTGTGATTAATCCGAGGAATACTGAGGTTTATTCTAATAATTATATTTTGCAAGGTAGAGAGAAAATGTTTTAAAACAATACAAATTTCTTACGTTTTTTCAATTAATATTTCATAACATACCACTATTACTATACCTACATTACTAAGTACAACTTTTAAGCCCTATTATCATAGAGTAGGTGCATTTTTTGCTGACTTGTATGATGATAACTAGGGGATCAATTAAATACGATATAATATAAAGCCTAATTTACTATCGTTTTAACAAATATTCGTATTAATAAATTAGCAATAAATGTGATTGTAGAGTCGATTTAAATAACAGGTACATATAATATCATGTATTGTTTTGTTGTGATGACCGCATTTTGTTGACATTGGGTCTCAACTGAATAATTGATAAGTAACAGGAATACTAATTAAACTCGTGGAATATATAAATATTCATTTTATTTACATATATGAGGCTGATAACAAAGGAGGAGTTGAGTAGAAATACGTGTATCTAAAAAGATTTATTTGTAATTAATGGGTCATATTGTTACGTTATTTTTGTAATGTTATGAATATTTAAAACGTGTTTGTTTCATAAAATATAAACGTATATTCTAGAATTATGTAACCATATAATGTAGAGTTCACTGGCTTTACATATTAAACTTGAAAAGGGTAAATATTACATAACTGGCAGGTTTTTGGCCATCATGTTTTGGTTTTTTATTTATTTGTTACACCTCAATTAACTTATCAGTCGGGCTATTTCCTTGTTTAGTAATTTTCTGTTTTATTTTTGTGATAAAAAATTATAGACTCATATTTAAAAAGCGATGACAGTAATTAAATATTGTCTATTCGTAACTGAACAAGTAGCAAAAGCGAAGAGTTTAAAATCAGTATCCAATGAGAATCTAATCTCATTAAAATCGCTGAATAAGAATTATAAAGCAGTGACGGAAATTTCGTCGGAAATGGAATTGTTTTCGGAACGAATTCGTGATTGAAGTGCGATTTCGCGTACTGATTTAAATAGCAAGTAGGTTAGAGTCTAGGCGATAGATAATAAGTAAGTACTGATTAAATTGGAAATAGGAACTTTATTAAGCGTGAGAAAAAGTAATTATTTTCTAAAAATAAACTAAATGTAACGATTTCTTAATCTCGTGTAGGGAAATAGATGTTTTCAGCAGTTAAAAATTCAGTATCGCCACTCCATTCAGCACTTTTTGGTTTTCTTTTTACTTTAATTTTTTTCCTACCATGTACACTTGAAACCGCTGAAAAATCATCTGGTATATGGATTAGTAAAATTAATTTTCTTTCCAGGTCATGGAGACGAAAAACATGATCTACATTGTATCTGAATACGCGAGTAAAGGAGAGATTTTTGGTAAGACCTATTTTATTATTTCACACACTAATTTTGGTAATTTTAATGACAAATTTATATGCGGTATGTCGTGGTAATTAATAGGTTTATTTTGACCTCTGTGACTAAAATATGCAATATAAACAGTATAATGTATTTGCAAGCCATATTGTTATTTAAACAATATATCGGCATGTTTACGCTTTACAAGTTTCCTGGTAATTACTCCATTATGACAACACTATCATACTAATTATTAGAAGATAAGATACCTAATTAGCCGTAGACCTACATGCCTATTTGCGACAGAGTAGGCCATGTCATAATATTGAGTTACGTTTCACTCTAATAATATCTGCACGGCATGAAGAGAAGGTCTTCGATCAAAAGGCAATGAATATTAAAGATCTAATGTTAGCAAAGTACTCAGAAAACGACTTTGTGAATAATTATTTTGTATAGAATCATTTTGTTAAAATGAAAATACGATAATTGGGTGCAGATTGCGAATGATTATTTTTATTGCTAAGGTTTTACCGCTTCTAGAATTAAGTTGTTAATTATTATTAATATTGGCATTATTAATATAAATTGGAATGAATTATATTGTCATAATCATCATAATGTTGTATAATTCCCCTTTATGTTTAGCAGGAAATTTTGAATTATGAAGGCAATTATTGCACAGTAGATATATTCAATGAATTACAAAGATTTTAATCCTTTTAAAGCGATGCTCAAAGTGCTTATAGTTTCTAGGGAGATCAAATTGTTAATATAAACTCTTGTTTCATGGCCTATAACTGTTCTGTTGGTGGATGTTAAAAAAGATAATTAATTGTGTGTCTGTGGCAGGCCGACCCTTGTTACAGGCCTGTTATACTTTGGTGGAACGACGATATCTCTTGTAATATTTTAGGCGTACATTCCGCTATTTTTAGGCCATTGAAATTAAGTTCCAATTTATGTGTACGCAATTTACGCACAATATTTGACATTCACGAATAGTTATTAGATTAATAATCAATTCAGATATTATCTGCCTACGCAACAATTCATGTGAGACATTTAATGAGGCTTGACATTTCTAAGACGCCCACAAGTAAAATCGTCGTATTCAAAATTAATATACTTACCCCAATAAACGTGACGTCGTTCACAATATTTAGTAAATATATAATATATGTATTGTATTGTATATTTATTCAATTTAAATTAGGTATGGTTGTTATTAAAAGTTATTAAAATAGTATAGAAGCTTTTTATGTAGTGATAAACCCGTTTTAACCTACTCAAAGGTTTCAATATGATTCCTCGAATTGTAAGTCATGTAAAATTATTCTATAAAAATTGTACTAAGTTATACATACGTTTTTATATAATTATGGATAGAAGGAGCAAACGAGCACTCAATCTACTTGATTGTAAGTAGCAACTGCCGACCATGGACACCTGTAATCAATCCCAGATAAGAATAAAATCCTAGCTGAGGTCGATCACGATTTCTAATTTGCTACCCTTGAGGTATAGGTTGGAAAGCCACAGATATAAGTAGGTCTGTTTCCCTTAGCACATGTTATATGTTTCGAAATTTGTAACTATTATTAAGTGTAAATTTATGATGTTTAATTTCTTTGATAAATTAAGATAAAAATGTAGAGTAGAGAAATATAACGGTAACCAAAAAGGTACATAACCTTTCAAATCGATTAAGGATGTCCACGGTCGTTTTGTCTATGACGTAAGCGGGGTTGCAGTGACGTCACAGGGCCCGTTTCACCCGGGTCGGTTCGAGGGGTTGGAGGGAAGCAATTCTGCGCACAGCTGACTACATGCGACAGAAAACCAATTGGCGTACCAGCCTCCTCTTTTACGAGAATATTTTGTAGGTACCAGGCGTCGTTTACTATCTTTAATCAAAATGTAGGCACATTCTTTTTGCATGTGACCTTCTCATGGCTATACCTTATGGAAAGGTGTAGGTACTAAGAAAAATCAGAGAAAGAGGAAAGTACAAAAATGCACAGAGAAGCAATGATTTAAAGTTTCGACAAGGAGTCATAGATCGATTTTGGACGAAACCGCTTGTCACTTCTAAAATTGACCACCACCAAGACGTGACAAAACGAATACCTCCCTACCTGATTGACGTGGACAATTATTCGATGTCGATCAATATTTTTGGTGTGACGAGAATGAAACCCCGAATGTGTATTTGCGTCAGCGACTCTACAACTACGACAGTCGTAATCACTTGCCAAAATTGCGATTTTCAATTAAATTAATTATTCCCTGTCGCGGATTTGTGTCGTTGTAACAGCGGAATTTCCAATTAATTTTCCTATCCGTCAAATCAGTTGATTTTTTCTTTTTCTGATGACTATTATTAGTAAAGACTTTAAGTTATCGTTTGGGTAAGCAATCTTTTGTGTCAATTTAATTCGTGTACCTACAACTTAATAAATTTTGTAAGCAAAGTGTAACTTATGCTACGTTTCACATACATACCTATGTTACATATATTATGTTAGGTGCAGAATTGAACTAAATTTATTCAGGGACCTTTTTAGTATTCCTTAGGAATCCGCTTATGCAGCTTTCTATTTGGCCTTTAAACTGATTTATTAACTGTATTAAGGCTTGTATGTAGATTCATTTAATTCCAATTGGTATGTTAAACTTTCAGTTCCAAGAAACATGAACGAATTGAGATGCATCATGCATATCATTCATATATACCTGCAGCAATACTTCTTGCGACATGCGACTGTGTAACCGATGAATAATGCACTCTTACACCTGTACTGATGTCATTCTCGACTTAGAAATTAATGAATCGAATGAACTTACTTGAAACTCTTCGGTGGTAAAATGTCAAGACCCAAATTGTTGGCAGCTACTTTTTGTTAGTCTTATCTATGTCTGGTGCGACTAGTGACCGATATAAGAGATGTCTTTGACCGGGACATTGTTAATGTTCATAGAAAATCAATACATCTAAAAACTAAATTACGTTTACTCATTGCTCGATATAAAGGACCGATTTTCCGACTTACTACTCTTTGAAAATCGATCTGGAAAACAAATTTCCTGCTTCAGAGTGAACAGTTATTTACAGAAGCAGGCGAGAAAAGACGGAGTTTGTCAATAGTATTAAATCACTTATTTACGACACCCGATAAGCTTCTTCGTGGTTGCTCGTCATGTTTACCGCGTACATCAAAATTCACTCAGTGATCGACGAAACGAGGTTTTTCGTACTCCGCATTCCCGCTGGCTATAAATCGAAGTATAACATCTTTAAAACAAATGTGTAAGCGGTTTTTCACGATATTAGTATGTATACATTGAACCTGCAATCAAGTACACGTTTACATCACGGTTATTATTAGCTCGGAATTTTGTTAGCAGGTGCAACCAAATCTACGTTTTCTATGCTATTCCTGAGTAACGAACGGAAAATACTAAATGGAATAAAACAAAAGTTATACATGATATCATCTTGAAACATGATTATGTAAATAAGTAGAATATGACACGAAAGGGAAAGTATGAAATTGAATCAGCCCTTATCGCGTTACAAAGGGCCAAATAGACTAAGGACTTTCTAACAAGCCCGGACGGCGAAGATGAAATCATTTGACGTTCGTCATGATTACGTAAACGAGTGAAACGTGATCGCAAAGCGAAACATCAGAGGTTATACGGCAGGACGTTGGAACACGGCAGACATCCGCTTGCCCTTTGTAGAAACCCATTTTTTGTTTAGCCAGACAAAGTCTAACTCAATTATTGTTTGTATTACGAGTGTTATGAAGTTTCTTTCGCCGCTTTTTCACAATTACGACAGAACACCTTGCGATGTTGCAAAGAAGTGGTAGAGTATAATAAAGTCCACGACAATTCTGTAAAAGAACCCACCTAGCACCTAATTAATGTACCTATATTTTTATTAATAACTTGGTTCGAAGGAGATATCAAAATAAACTTATATCGTTTTTATTGAAGACATGTTTTATAAGTAATTTGTTATGTAACAAATAGGACCGAAATTCCCTGGGGCCGGAGAGCTTCATTAGATGTTCATTGTATATTTATGAAGGAAATAATCATGTATTAAGTGCCTATTAAGCTCGAAAAATATCAAAAACTATGCTTTATTTTAGGTATGTCCCAACTACTTTATATTATTAAATATGTATTTCCAAACTGGAAAAAATACATATCTTGCCTTAGCAGACGTTCAAGTTTAAAAAAATGAAAAAATATCGGAAGTATATCGTCGCCCTCTTTTTTAGCACCACCAAACTATTAGCTTCTAAATATTCGTCATCCCTTATATAATGTTCTGATTTGCAATTATGATTTTTAATGGTAAGTATAGTTACATATATGCCTACAACAACAGTAAGGGTTAGTCACTGAAGACAAGATTTTTTGTGACTCTTAAATCCTTTACGGTTGATATAGTAAAATTACTAATAAATACGAATAAATGAAGTGTAAAACCAAACGAGTTTTGTAACTTTTCACACACAATTGATCAATTTACCACACAAGCGATAACAGTATAAATGGTTACAAATACTTTTTGATTTCACTGCCTACGTCAGTGTGTATTCGTGGGAAACATACTATATACCTATTATATTTTTATCACATGCAATAAATTATGTTGTAAGTTATATATTATACAGTAATATACTTTTATGATTATTATAATTAAATCTTAATTCACGGTTACGTAATTACGCAAAAAATGAAGACGTGTATATATTGTGTTATTCGGCATGGTCTTGATTGATTGAAGGTACAATTTTAGGTATCATTATTATGAACCCATAGAAATTTCATAATGTTTGTTTTTTACAAAAAAAGGTAATATTTTATACACTGATAAATTTATTTTAAAAATGTAGAGAGGTATTAACTGTCACCGTCGGGACATGTATTAACACAGCTCGTAAAAGCTACACAAGGAAATGAGCAGAGCGCAGGTGGAGCCTAGAAGGCGGAAAGTTATGAGTAGCGTAAGAAATATCCACGTGAAATGCGTTGGATCTCTGCTCTGACACATCTGGGGAAATGAGTATGTCCATATGAACGTACTTTTTCTTTGCTTTTAAGCTGAGCAGTGACCTAAAAATTTCGCCCTAATCGTAAAATGTTACGGGGAAAAATGAAGTGACTGATATATGAATTTTTAGGATTTACTTAGATATAAATTTTAAATAGTGCCAGAATTGGTGAGAAACAAATGTCATTAATTTGCCTTATGAATTACCAGTTATATATTTTGGGATTCGTTTACAAAACTGATAGAAATAAATATATACACTCAAACTGTATAAGTATAACGTCTTAAAAACTAACTAAAGATGAAAAAAATGTAAAAAATAAATATTTAATAAATGTTTTATTTTCTTTTTAGATTATATCGCGAGGTATGGTCGCATGGCAGAACAGGCGGCGCGACGGAAATTCTGGCAAATTCTTTCAGCAGTAGAATATTGCCATGAAAGGCGGATTGTTCATAGAGATCTCAAGGTAAAATTTCCAAAATAAACTTATATTAATGGCATAAGAGCAACATATATAAGTATGTTATTTTTATAATAGCAAACAGTGTAGTAGTGAACAAAAATATTGTGCGGAAATCTATAAGTCTAAATGATCAACGAAAATATAAATAATCCAAATAGGATATATTTGGATTATTTATATTTTATCCCAATGTTCTAGTATCCATATCCATTAATATGAGCCTCCAGTGAAACTGATACTCATTGACGTAACTTCTCTCATGTAGGCAGAAAACTTGCTTTTGGATGCGAACATGAATATCAAGATAGCGGATTTCGGGTTCAGCAACTACTACGCGACGGGCGAGCTACTAGCGACGTGGTGCGGCTCCCCGCCCTACGCTGCTCCCGAGGTCTTCGAAGGGAAGAGATACACTGGACCTGAAATTGATATCTGGGTATGATAACTTTTTTGGAATACATTGAATATCGTAATTATTATAAATGCAAATGTCCGTTTGTTTGTTTTTTTGTTTGTAACGCCTTCAGGTTTTAACTAATCAACCGATCGTTATGAAATTTTGCACACACATTGGTAAGGGTTCATAATAGGACATGTATCATCATCTTTCATCTCGAAAAAGGTACGACTCCTGAGGCATAAAAAATAACTTTTATACGTACAACATACCTACTTTTACACCTGCGGCCACTTGTTAAGAATGAATTGAATTTGAATTATATCTGAAGTATATAAATCTAATATTTCGTTGTAAATACGACTGCACACGCACACATTAACGCGAGCGGAGCCGCGGGCAAAAACTAGTAGTATATAATTGTGGATAGTGGTATAATTGTCTGTGGGAAAATCGTCGCTGAAACATATTTTTTGCTTCAATGCACAGTGAGATTTTTGAGAAATCTTTAGAACTATAATATGTAGGTTAAATTTGTGACTCTACCATTGTGCTCTAGAATTTACTTTTTATTAGGTAGGTAGGTCCTTGTGTTACTTTGGCATTCTGTATACGCGGCTTCTCCTTTTCCTTTGTCTTGTCTTACATATGATAAATTAAGTCTTACAAACACATACGTCTTTACATATTGATTCTAATGGTGTCAAAATTATTATTTATATCGCGTATGTACGTGAAACTCGGGGCTTTCGAAGGTAAACGATACGGAAGACTTATTGACATGTGTGTACGCTTACCTTTTTCACTTGGCTATCTGATAAGGCTACTACAATATTAACGTCGTGCAAACATAATCTATCTTCTCGTAGCGATTGACGATGTCAGATATATGTGTTGCGGAGCGTGAGTGAACGATAAGCTACCGATACAGGAAAAAGGTAAAACACCTTTAACCTTTTACGACGAAAATATATAGAGCTATAGGTACGGTTATTTGGGGCGAACTGAAATAGCCTTTCCACAAATAAGTATAATTATTCGGAACAGAAATAACTTCTAAATTGAGGAGTGGTAATAATAAGGTTAAGGTCCTCGGATCTGGCCAAAATAGTTTAATAGTTTTCATGCACGTAATGCGTAAACTGAAATGTAATAATATTTTTGTCGAGCGTTAATTTACTCGGCATGATGAACGGCTTGACGCACGTTTGCTAAATTGAGCGAAATAAATATTTTTTATGAATTTCGATTCAACATAAACAACTCGAGCCGAGTATAAAATTTAATTAAGTGTCAGATTTGGTTCATATACTTACGTATGAATGAGCGTCCCGCGTGGTTTCTACCGCGTGGATCTCCGTACGATAAATTTCACCAAAATCAGTTCAGTATTTTCGAGTATTAGTTAGGCATGAGCAGACAGACAAATTTATCGTTCGAATCGTTCAAACGGAGCTTCAAAGCACTTTTTGAAATACATATTGATACTTTTTGAAAAACGATTGAATTCTATTCACTGTAAAGATAACGTTGACGCGTTTGTGCAGATTTTTCACATATTCTGCTCGCCCTTTGTCAACGACACTTGAAAAGGAAGACCTTCGTCAAGTATAGTGCCTCCGGGATTTAATATAACTTTCAATATAAATCGGAAAGCAATAATAACCATTATAAGCTACAATTCGGCTAGTATTTCTGTTGACCTCGCGTATAAACCTCGAAATTCCTATTTGATTGAATATTATTTATACACTATTGTGTTTATAAATGTTTATTATTATAATACAGTTAACATTATATGTAATTATCATATTATATTGTAATAATGGGTGTTGCGGTTTTAAAGGAAAAACTATGCCATATTTCAATTTGGGGTAGGAATAATGATGTAAATAACTGCTATCAAATTCCTAGCATTGCATCATAAATAAAAATTAAAACTAATTCTTGGTTATTTCTCTTGGTACGTCCACTATTGGAGTACCTTTATAATTGAAGTAAAGCATATATTTATACCTGCTCCTACCAACTTTAAATGTGAGTTCTATGACCGAACGTTTTTCTTTTCTTACCTGAAAATTCTAATCCATGTTTTACAACAGAAAATGAACTAATTTAATATTTTTCGTTTCGCAGAGCCTCGGCGTAGTGTTATACGTGCTGGTGTGCGGTGCATTACCATTCGACGGTTCCACTCTTCAATCTCTAAGAGATCGGGTGCTATCGGGAAGATTTCGGATACCTTATTTCATGAGCGAAGGTGAGTCCGATATTAGAGTGGATTTTAGGAATTCTACAGAGTATGCTTGTGATTTTAGGAATGTAAGCGAAATTCTATTAATTCATTTTGCCTTTTGTCCTGATTGCGTCATAAGGAAGGTATAAAATGTTTTTCGAATGAACTCCTTGTACACCGCATAAGTACTTGTCTTTCCTTTTCCATTGAATCGTTTTTAAACACTCGGGTTTATTGTTTTTATAATAATTTAAGTTTCTTTATTTATAAAATTGCGAATTAAAATCCACAAATTGTTCATTTAGTGAAAACGTGCCCTGAATGATGTAAACGTTAAATGTGGGTCCGCCATTCGTGCCCAATTAAATAGCTACGTGGTTCTTCTCATTAGTCCGTACAGTGTACTTGTGGGCACAGTGTGTAAAATACGCACTGAAACACACGGAGTAACACTGGCGTACTCATTTTCAGCTCTGAACGTAATACTCGTATACGCTGCGAGAAATAATTCCATATCACATAACCATTATGCATGTTATATACGAGAAATAAAATGTATAATAGTCAATTTGTGATATCGTACAATATTGGAAACGAAGGTCGGTTTTTCTGTCTAAATAGGAAGAAACAAGACCACAGTTCATGTTTGTGAGAATTCGTACACTGCCACACTTTTAAGATCGTAACAGATAAAAGTCGTATTATTATGTAGATTTCTCACGAGGTTTTATTCCCCAATGAAGCCCCAAGCGTAGTTGGTAACAGTTGATGAGTTTTGAGTCTCCAAAACATAATCAAGATTACAGAAATAACTTAACGGGAAGGAAACTCGATGAAAGAGAATTAATGGGCGAAAGAGAATTAACTCTATACAAGGGATCATGTAAAAGTTAGTTCCCGAAAGATTCAATTCCAGTCGTATTGATGGACACGTTTCCGACCAAGCTTTTCTTCCCAATTAGGGAAAGTTGCCGAGTTTTCACGATTTCATTGCCCTTTAATTTAACCTTCCACCCTCGTATAATTAAGCTCCTTTGCAAAATGAGAATATTAGAGGAATGTTTACTCGTATTTACTGATTTATGTATTAATTTTGTTTTCATCATATAGAAGCGTGATTAATAAACTTGTTATTAGGACATCAATACACGATTGTGCATGATTTCTTTAAATAGTCACTGACTGTGGAAATATCGCTACCACCGGTTTGGTCTTTAATAACTTTATTGCGATTTTGGATTTGATACAAATCCTCAATACCTAGATATTGCTACATGTTTTACATTACATACATTTGTTTGTTTTGGAAATTTTATTGAGATGTAAATAAATCGTATTTTACGATCTTTGCGAGTTTAAAATAGACGTGTTATAATGAAATATTGAATTAATTGTTGTTACATCGATTTGTATAAAGACGATAGTATGATTGTCTCTTATCACAGAATTGTTTAAACATATTAGAGAGTATAGCTGCCTAGGTTAGGTTCCCAATGTAATTTCGGATATCAGATTGCGTCGTGACCGTGAATTGAATTCTATATCGATGCAAATCGAATTGACATGAGCACGAGCGCTGTTTTTCTTTATCAACCTCTATATCTGTACACGTATTCGTTTGACCAAATTCAAATGATAATATACACATGTATTCGGTTTTCTATTTTTATTTCTTTGTACGAAGAGAGAAACTTCGATGGAGGTAAGGTGATAAGATAACGTGCAAATAATATCAAAATTTACCTATATAAAATTAAAAATAAATCAGCCGCGGCCTTTTACCTTTGGGATTTTAATTTTAAATGCAATAAGAAACATTAAACACACGATATACGAGTACTATCTATTGATTTTTAATAGAATCTGATTGAGTATGTTGTGTATAGTATATTACGAGATTTAATGAGTAGATATTCCAATGACTTACTATTAATAATCGGCTATAGGTAAATGATATTTATAATTGTAATTACTTAAAGCACTTTTAAAATATTTATATACATGTGCGATACAATCGCAATACATATTCCATGTTGATTACAACCGTATAATTTCTTTGCATTTTAAAAGCATTTTAAGGTCAGATTAGTCGTCGACCTTAAAGTTTGTCCGTATCGTCCCGAGGCGTGACGTAGGCGATGTCCGTTTTTTAAACCTCTCCTTGACTCGATAAAGGATGACATGTATTTTTCATAAGAGGAAAATTTGTGATGTGTTTATGAATACATCACCTTCGTAGCTTTGAAGTATGTACTCGTATTCAATGAGAATAAACTGTTATTAGACTCGGTTTTACCGATGACATAACATGTGAATTCCTATATTCATACCCTGTAATTTTCAAGTGTACATATGTTCGATTATTTTAAAATAGGATGAATGGCTAATTGAAATTAAATTTATTGCTAGTAGTTTCATTGCGCAATAAAAATTGAATTTTTAGTCAAAATAAAGTAAATTATATACAAATAGTATTTTTTAACATTTTAATGATATTGAAGCTTCGGTTTATACTAAATATGCATTGAGGTTAGTTTATCTGTTGCATTTATAGTGATACTTAAGAACTGTTAATCAGCAATATTTAGGTAATCTAAAATAATATAGACTTCTTAGATTAAAATAAGTTATAAATTTACTTAATTATATAAAAATCTAGATAATATTAGATAAAATAAGGCAACGGGTCTATTTTCATCGCTAAGTTTATATAAGGAGCCTAAAATAGTAGCTCTACCTAAAATTTATTACGGGATCCTAAATTGAAACGCCTTACGCGTCGCGTTATAATAATCATTTTTCTGAGAAATACGTCTCAAATTTTGTTTTATTGTAATACTATGACAAAATGTATAATTAAATCTAGTGTGTAAGACAACAACGACAGTACAAATAGTGTAAGTACCTACTATAGGTACAGCATTTAAGTTCTGTCGTTGACCGTCATTGACCGACATCAAGATATTTTTCCGTGTTTGCAGTTACTAGGTAAATATGTAGTAGTAAACTATAGATGTCTTATGCCGTAACTTAAAACCTAATAAACATAGCCGTAATATGCTATTGTAACAAAAATATATATTTAAAACACATTTAACGCTTTCACTAACATTACAAATTATAATTAACTTACATCCAAGAGGAAAAATTAACAAAATTAGTGTCTATTTACATAATCAGAACCGTCAAGATTATTAGCGTAGAAAACATTCATTTGACATTCAAAGAATTCGTCAACAAGTAACGCAGTGTAACATCACTTTCCTCTCTGAATAAACAGTGAAAGCCTCGGAAGGATCAAAGCTGAGCTTTGAACAAACTGTGTTCACAACTCCACTCAATAACAAATGGTGTTGGAATTTATTGAGTGCTCGCAAAAACATGTTAATCTTCACAATCACGTACTATCGATGAACTTGCACTAACTAGATGTAACGTAATTAGGACGGCCTAATCAAGTTTAGGGTGTAGAGTTCTTTGTAATTATTCTATGGTAAAATATTTTTATGTAAAAAAACACATTCGAAATTCGTCGTATTTTATTTTCAGCTGCCCATGAAC